>WOXC01007536.1:0-38045 GCA_011680675.1 Gymnobelideus leadbeateri
GATCTGGACATATCTAGAATTTCTAGGTCTAAAATTTTGCAACATTGTAATTATCTATCTAATATGATAATTTATCCAAATCAAGAAGGAAAGATAACTTTTCCTTATTGGATTTGTGTATTCTTCTTTGAAAAGGGAAGAGAATGGATCCATGGATACTACAACAAGGAGCTGAGATGTATAACTCTGAAAATAGCTCTCCCATCTCTTTTGCTCTCTGGGGCCACAGAAAAGCACAGCTTGTATACTCCCGAGTGACTGAGAGATATATGCTACTGTGATCGGCATTGACAGAAAAAAAATTCTCTTTTGAAATGCCACAGTAATTGCTATGGTTACATGTGAAAGCAATCTGGACTGACTCTATAGGAAGCATAGAGAACCACTTATATCAGAAAATTTCAGAGATACTGCAAGGCTGCACAGTGAACTTTGGAACTCTTCCTTTTCTCCTTAATAGACTTTTGATATGGCCAGATCCAATGATAGCTGGGGACAGCAACAAGATCAGTAGTTACTGTGAAGAAGGGACCCTGAGGTAGGTTTTCCTAGGGAGAAAAGCGAACAGGTCCCTGGAATGGAATGACTCAGATGAGACCCAAAGGACAAACTTGCAGAATGGTGTAGAGAAAGAAAATAAATCATTGATCACAAAATGGTGGATGGGCCTAATAGAGTCCACAGAGGTTTCTTTCTATCTCTACATCATTGATTTAAAGTCAGATTTTGAAAGTGACCAGAATTTCATAACTACTTTTATGGGTTTAAAAATATCTCAATGGATCTAAAAGAAATTTATGAGTTAAATTGTTTTTGAATGGGAAGGCACTGACAGTCAAATGATTAATGGATTTTCTCCTTATCGGCATACTTCTATAATGACAAAGTACATACTAAAGAATGAGTTTGTTTAATAGCTATAGCTGACATCATGATATATCACTTTCAGGTTTGCAAAGTGCTTTACAAATATTATCTCAGTTTTATCCTCACAGCAACCCTGGGAGGTTTCCCAACAAATAGGTATTGAAAACCAAGTGGGACATTATTAATTGTACGATCTATGTAGGAAACTAAGGTAGCCAAGCTAGATAGTTATGGCAAAAAGCTTTTCTTAAGATATTGGAATTTATAGACCAGTCAGCTCATTGCTTTTCTTTGCATAGATTCTATATGCTTGACCACTAATCGCCACATTACATTTAATAAGACACTCTTTACTAATTATCTAGATTTACTAATTTACTAATCACCTAGATTTACTAATTTACTAATTATCTAGAATCTTTTCTGCTACTCTCTCTTTTATATTGTTTTAGATAAATGCATTTTCTCCATAGATGCTATCTGAAAGATAATAAATGTTATCTAAACAGTGACTGACAGATGATTAATAGGCAATCATTTTGGTAGTACCACATATTAAATGATGACAATATCAGTGGTACATGGAGTCCCAAAAGCAAGAAGGATTTACGTGGTCAGGTCCTTCAGATGTTGCTGTTTGCAAATGACCTTATGCTGACTATATTAAGTTCAGGACCAGTGCTGAGCCTCTTAAACCCAAACTTCTCCAAAGAATTTGGCCCAAGTACCCATACAGCAAAAGCCAAGTGGATGCAAAATGCATATTGTCCAGACTCTGACATTAAGTTGGGAGAACAGTCCCTAGGAATTAGTCCAGCAGGAGGTACTTTAGGCAAACACTGATAAAGATAACAAGCCAAGCCCAGAATTGAAAGGGGAAAAAAGAGCAAGCCAGTTTACCTTTAGCAAAAGGTTCAGTGCTTTTAATGAGCCTAAGCTTCTCCCTGAAACAAAGGCCCAGTTTAAAAAGAACAGTATTCTTCCAATGACGCTATATTTCTTCCCACATGTTGTACAATCCATGGTCTCTGAGGGATTAAAATTGCTGCCTACCTAAAGGGCAATGAATAGGTGCATGGTGGGTGTGAGTAGGCGAAAATACATAAGCAACAAGGAACTGAACAAGGGAAATGGCATAAAAAATGTCATTGGATTAATGTATGCCCAGAAAAGGAAGTGGGTCAGTCATATGGTGAAAGCAAAAGGCTAAGCCACAGAGAGTTTTTGTGGGTAGATATGCTGTGGAGAATTTCTAGGATGACAAGTTACAGAGTATATGAGGGTTTTTATCCATCAAGCAATACACAAGTATTTCTTATATGCCTACTAAGTGCCACTATGTGCTACAATAATCCACATCGTTAGAGCGAGTACCATTGTTAATGAGATCAGAGATCCAATGCAACATTGGAACTAGTGAGCCAGAAACATTTTTGAGATTTCCTTAGTGTTCATTTCATGAGTCAAAAAATCCATTCAATTTTATTCTTGAACTCAAAGAATTTTTAACAGTAAATTTTGATTCAATAATGGTTAAATACTTTGCTGATAGAGCTCCATATTGTATCCGTCTTGGAATAATGCCTTTCTTTAAAAATCATCTTTATTTTCTTCCCATGGACCCTCAGGGTTATGAGAGTTTCTACAGCAGTACTGAAATAGAAATCTTAGAAATCTTATAGATGGAAGAGTACCCATTACAATAGAAATTTCCCCAAAGCAGGTCTGCATGAAAACTTGTAGTCCCCTCCAGCTCCGGATCTATGATGCTATTCCTCATTGTTTGAGTGGTCATAATCAGAAGCTCAAGAATAGCTAAAATCCCCAGGTTTTCTTTTAGAGCTTAGTATGCACAGTGAATTGAACTTGAAGTAACCTTGCCTTTACTTCCCCTTCAGAGATGTGCCAGTGTTGTCTACACAGTATGAAGTGAAGGAGAGTGTCTGCACTTATTTGGTTAATTTGGAAACTGTACATACAGGAATAATTAAATAAAAACATTCAGTTTGGAGATTTCAGAACATTTGGAAGAATAATTCAAGACCCTTAGTTGTTTTTTAAGTCCCTTGAGAAAAACATTTGGCCATAGTTGATAAGATTATAATAAGCATATATCATTTTCTCTATATTTAGGCATAGGACTCCAAGGAAGCTTCATCATCCCTAATGTTTTTACTAGGAATAATAATACTACTTATGGTGTTTCTCCATCCAGCTTTATTTGAGGGATTCTAATAACTCTGAAGTACACGCTTTTCCTCCCCTTTTTTAAAAAGAGAGATAGTGTGATGTAATGGACAAAGAACCAGCTAGGAGTCAAGAAGATTTGAGTTCAGCTTCCAACTGTGACATAAATACTACTACCTGGCCTTGGGCAAGTCAAAGTGATTATTCTCTCCATGCCCTGGGCAACTTTCTATGACTGGAAGGTGCACAGTAGATGCTGATCAGCACTGGCAGACGAGCTGTTTTCCTTGGGAGGTCCTTATACCAATGAAATTTAAGGTCTGGACCAAGACATCACAAACACAAATCTGCTTCTGACTGCTTCCAAAAGTTTTTTTAAAATGTTAAACATTAAAGTCTAAACTCTAAGGGACCTATGAACTTTTAAGGAATCATTTAAATTCTATCACTTAGAGAGATTTTAAGAATGAAATACTGACCTATGGAATAGTGCATTTTGAATTATTGCATGGAAAAGCTTCCTCTTGCTTATGACAGAATAAGGCTAACAATGTGAAGGCTTCAGTTCATCTACTGCCTAAATTATTCAGGATGATATTTTAAAATCACCCAAAACAATTAAATTCGACAATTTCTTAAGCACTCCCATTTTTTTCTGAGACCCCAAGCTAGGCACTTGGTTGGAATGGGAGTACAGCAGAAGTATGAAAGACTCCTCATGGTTTCATGAAGAATAAAATATAATGTCAGAGAAAGAAGGAAGGGGAGACAATCTAGTCTAGCACATTGATTTCACAGATTAGAAACCGGGGCCCAGAGATGTGTAGTGCCTAACCAGAGGTCCCACTAAGTAACCAGGACCATAGGCAGGTCTAGAACCCAAAGTTCTCGGTATCACACTTGTTCTATCAGCCCATGTTGCTTCAAGAAAACAGATTAAAATGGGTTTCCTGAAGATGAGGACAATGTTGTAAGCAATCCACTAATGTCATATCAGTGATATGGTTAAGCTATACTAAATGTTCTGTTTACTCAGAAGGGCAACTTGTGAAACAAAACAGGGAGGTCATTTCAAAAAAGGCTTTACATAGTTATAACATCAACATTGTATCTACACTAGAAACACAAGGACAAGTAATTCAAGATGGGATCACTCATACAATCCCCCCCAAAGTTAGCTTCCAGAATCCAGATCTCAGTTAGAAGACACCTGAGAGAGTATCTAATCCAACACACACACACACACACACACACACACACACACACACACACACACACACACCTCTGAACACAAATCTCTTCTAGAATACACAATGGGGGGTAGTCATCTAGCTTTGTATCGTAGTCCTCTAGAGAAGCCCCAAAGGTCATGAAGCAGCCTATTTAAACTTCAGACAGCTCGAATTGTTAGGAAGCTTTTCCTTAATATCAAGTCTGCATTTCCTAATGACATTTTAATTTAGTTCTGGCAATATCTGGAAGTTTTGCAGCCTGCATATAGCAGAGGGTGGTGAGTTTGATACTTCTGCTCTAGCCCAGATCTCTCCACCTTGTCCCAAAGAACGGGAGTTTGTTACATATTTTATAAACAGGCAGGTAGACTCTACTTAAAGCATCCCTCTGTGGAAATGTATTGTCTTTTGCTTTTACAACACTTTTTGTTGAGGGAGAAGAGGATCCCAGAAGGCTTCAAGGAAGAGGTAGCACTGGAAGGACAGGTATGTTATGAAAAGGTAGAAACAGTCAAAGTAGGAAGACATTTCAAGCATAGGGAGGCACAGAGGAAAGAAATCATGGGAAGTATATGGGGAATGATGAGTAAGCAGCGTCATTAGAGTGTGTAGTATATAAATAGGAGAAAAATGAGATAAGGGCAGCCAGATGGCACTGCAGCCAATAGGGTGTCAGGCCTGGATTGAGGAAGACTCCTCTTTTTGAGTTCAAATCTGGCCTCAGTCACTTATTAGCTGTGTGACCCTGGGCAAGTCACTTTACCCTGTTTGCCTTGGTTCCTCATCTGTAGAATCAACTAAAGAAGGAAATGGCAAACCACTCTAGTATCTTTGCCAACAAAACCCCAAATGGGGTCATGAGGATTCAGACATTACTGAAAATGACTGAACAACAAAAATGATGATATAAGGCTGGAAGGGTAAGTTGAGGCCAGATCGTGGATAGCCTTAAATACCAGTCAGAGGTTAGGCATTGCAAAGTCACAAAGGACATGAACTAGGCTTAAAAAATTTTTTAGGGGAAAACACTGAGATATTTTTCACTAGACAGGCCCTGATGACAGTTCAAAGTGATTCTAACTTTCTTTTTTTCTGGCAAGATATACATGCTACTCTGAAGTTTTAGCTGGAAGGGCATATTGCTTTCTTCAGATACTGTTACTATCACACTTTCATTACAGATAATGAACTGTCAAGATTTTTCAGAATAAAAATGATACAAGCATCTTTTCAATAGGGTTTCCTATTAAAACTCATACTTAATTCCTCAAAAAGACAGCCCTATTTCATGGCCCAAGGCAAAGACTGTCAGGGCCAAGGTGGCTCCTTCACATTTAATACTAATCAAAGGCAGTTCTCAACTTTAGTCTTTGGCTTAAAAATACAGAGGATGTAGCAGATTAATTTCTATGACCTTTCCTCACTTTTCATCACCATGTCCATCATCAGCAGGGCTAAGAGGAAAGCCTTTCATTACTGAATGAGAGCAGAGATCACTAGGGCATTCTGTAAGTTTATGCCCCTCATTCCTCATCCTGGTCTGTGACTGAGGAGGTGGCACCAGCACAGAGAGCTCTCTTTCTACACAATCCCACAATGAACACCAATTCCATTTCCATTTAAAGGGTCTGAGGCACTGTAGCCTTCAAATTCCCTTCCCCATTATAGGCATCTAAAGGAATGTAGGGAAGGGGTGGGGTGTAATAGCTCAGAGCCCTTTGTTTTAGGGCATGCTTACCACCGCATGGGGGACAGGGGGATACACAGACAGAAAATTGGTTTGTTGTTTATCTCTGTTCTCTTGCTGCCAGTGAACACACAACTCAGATGAAATGGAACAACCCCAACTTTTGATCCATTCTGCATGGCAGAGTGTTCCAGAAATGTTCTGTGTTGACCTGGAACATCAGGTTCATTACATGTTGGAGGAGGTTGGGGAGCTATACTCTGTTTTAAATTAGAAGTTGTACATCAAACTCCTGTATCATGTCCACAATTTATTCTATAAAGTCATGAATATCCCATTTTTTTCTTGCCATCACTAGGATGATGACCAGATTTATAGGATAACAGGATTTTAGAATGGGAAGGACCCTGAGAGGTCATCTAGTCAATTCCCTTCATTTTGTAGATTATGAAACTAATTGACTTTATATGGAGCTTGGAGATTTACAAAGTGCTTTGCATATGTTATCTCATTGGACGCTCTACAACTACTCTTTGAGTATTACAGATATTATGATACTCATTTTACATATGAGGAAACTGAGGCTGAGAGAGATTAAATGACTTGCCCAAGGTCATAGTGGCAAAAGAGCAGAGCTTAGAATCAAACCTAGATATTTTGACTCCTGATTCCATGACCTTCCACAACTCAAATTCTTCCTCTTTCTACTTCCAGAAGTTCTTAATTGCCATGCTGGCTGGGTACAAGGGCAGAAAGGGACATTATGAAGAACACCAAAATAGTACTTCTTCTGTACTGAGGAAAAAATCAGAGGAAATGGGTAGAGGTGGAGGCTGGGAGGTGGTAGAAGAAAGGAAATAATATTGCTTATATTTGTCCTTAGTCACAGTCTCATCAATAGTTAACAAATGGTCAGACAGATTTGAATCTGGGTATTTTGCTTCTAAATCACTCTGCCTACACCACACTGTCTCTTGATGAACCATACCCTGCCTTTGCAAGGTCCCTTCCAGCATTAAAACTACTCACATAAGACATTTTCAGCTACCTATAGTCTTCCATAGCTTTCTGAATCTATATTTTAATCCTTCTTGTCAGTCTGCCTCCTCAATCTTCCAGAGGCCAGAAGCCAAAGAGCAAATTTAAATAGGCTACAAAGAGAATTCATAAGGTAAAAATATAGCAAAATAATTGCCATCATTTCAACATGGGGGCAACTTGTAGGCTGCAGGTGGTAAGCATGTCCTTATTGTTAAAATGTTTCTCTTCCTCTGCTGTGGATACACTTGTGATTATTTTTTAGCTCTCACTGAAAACTAAGGGTGGCATGATACAGAAAGCCATGTCAAAGAAAAAGCGAAGCTGAGAAATTGTCAGGGTCGTCTGGCCTGTCATTGGCTTACAACAATTAGAAATGGAGCTTTTCAAGGAAAATTCATTCATGCATTCAATAACCAATTATTAAGTACCTACTATATGCAAAACACCATGTTAGATACTAGGAGAGGAGATACAAATATTAAGAAACATAATAAGAAAAATAGCTATCAGGGAGGCTAGCTGGTGCAGTGAGTAGAGTATTGGCTCTGGAGTCAGGAGGACCTGAGTTCAAATCTGACCTCAGACACTTAACATAAAACTAGCCATGTTACCTTAGGCAAGTCACTTAACCCCAATTGCCCTCCAAAAAGCAAAAAAAAGAAGAAAAATAGCTATCATTTATATGTAGAGCTTTTAATTTTTAATTTTGTATAGTACTTTACATCTATTATCTCAAGATAATTACAATGCATATGTGAGAAGAGTAGGCACATTATTTTTTGTGTTTCCTTTTTAATGTTTCTCTTAACACTTGTTTTTGAACTTCAACGTTTCTACAAAGCTCTGGTCTTTTTTTTATCAGGAATGTCTGGAAGTCCTTACTTTCATTAAAAGTCTATTTTTCCCTGTTGGATTATATTCAATTTTCCTAGGTCATTCTTGACTAAGCCTACATCCTTTGCTTTCTGGAATATTGTATTCCAAACTCTACTCCTTTATAGAGGTGGTTGCTAAAATGTGCGTGATCCCAACTATGACTCTTCAGTACTTGAATTCTTTCTTTCTGGCTGCTTTGTGCTATTTTTGCTTTGACCTGGAAGTTCTGGATTTTGACCAAAACAGTTCTGGGAATTTTTATTTTGGGGTTTTATTCAGGTGACTAGTGGATTTTTTCTACTTCCACTTTGCCCTTTTGTTTTGAAAGGTCTGGGCAGTTTTCATTTGATTTCTTGACTTTTTTTTGGTTATGGCTTTCATGTAGTCCAGTGATTCTCAGTTTTCTCCTCCTTGATCTGTTTTCCAGGTCAATTGTTTTTGCTATGATATATTTTACCTTTTCTTCTATTTCTTCAGTCTTTTGTCTTTGTTTTAATATTTCATGTTGCCTCATGGAGTCACTGGCTTGCATTGATTTGATTAATTCTAATTTTCAGGGATATTGTTGCTTCAGCAAGGTTTTGTACCTCTTGTGCCAAGCTGTTAATTCCCTTTCTTTTTTTTTATATTTGAAACATTTAATGTTAAGACCTAGAATTTCAGATCCATTTCCTTCCTCCCTTGTCACCCATTCCTTCTTGGGAGATAAGTAATTCAGTATATGTTGTACATGTCTAGCTATGCAAAACATTATCATAGTAGATATATTGTACTAGGCTGCTTATAATTCCCTCCCACTCATCCCACCCCCCACCTGGTCCATTCCCTACATGATCCTGTCCCTCTTCTATAGTGGGTACTTCCAACCTCCCCTCACCCCAAGGATGCCCTCCCATCCATCATCCCTCCTCTCATCCCCCTTCCCCCTATCCTGCTGCAGGTTGAGATATCCCATTTAGTATGTATGTCATTTTCTCCCTGAACCAAATTCAATGTGAATGTGGTTTTGCCTTTTTAGCCTTCTTATTCTCCCCCTCCTTTGCAACCACTTCCCCTTGCTTCTTCTACATGGGATAGTTTACCACCCTCTCTCCCCATCTCCTCTTGCCACTTTCCTCTCTCACCTCATAATTTCATCCCTTGAGTATTCTCCCTTCCCAACAAATTCAACCTATGCCCTCTACCCATATATAACTGTAACCATATACACACACATTCACATATGTATTCATATGACCACACCCCCTTCTTCCATTATTTTCATAGTGAGAAAGGTATCATCAGTCACAGTTATTGCTTTTCCATATAGGAATGAAAATAGTTCAACTTTGATAAGTTCCTTTTGATTTCTTTTCCCTGATTACCTTCTCAGGCATCTCTTCCTTCTTGTGTCTGGATGTCAAATTTTCTATTCAATTCTGGTTTTTTCCTCAAGAATGCTTGAAAGTCCTCTATTCCACTGAATGACCATATTTTCCCCTGAAACAAAATACTCAGTTTTGCTGGGTAGGTGACCCTTGGGTTCATTCCCAGTTCTTTTGCCCTCTGGAATATCATATTCCATGCCCTTCTATCCCTCAGTGTAGAAGCTGCCAGGTCCTGGGCTATTCTGATTGTGTTTCCACAATATTGAAATTGTTTCTCCTGGCTGCTTGGAGTATTTTCTCCTTGATCTGGGGATTCTGGAACCTGGCTATAATATTCCTGGGAGTTTTCTTTTTGGGATCTTTTTCAGGAGGTGATCTGTGGATTCTTTCAACCTCTATTTTGCCCTCTGGATCTAAAACATCAGGGCAATTTTCCTTGAGAATTTCTTGAAGGGTGATTTCTAGGTTCTTTCTTTGATCATGGCTTTCAGGTAGTCCAATAATTTTTAAATTGTCTCTCCTGGATCTATTTTCCAGGTCAGTGGTTTTTCCCACTAGATATTTCACATTGCCTTCTATTCTTTCATTTGTTTGGATCTGCTTAACAGCATCTTAATTTCTCATAAAGTCATTAGCTTCCATTTGCTCCAGTCTAACTCTGAAGGAATGAATCTCCTCAGTGAACTTTTGAGATTCTTTTTCCATCTGGCAAATTCGACTTTTTAAGGCATTCTTCTCCTCATTGTCCTTTTGGGCCTCCTTTGCCATTTGAGTTAGTCTATTTTTTAAGGTGTTGTTTTCCTCAGTCAGGCTGTTGACCCTCATTTCATACTTTTCCTGCATCCTTCTCATTTCTCTTTCCAATTTTTCCTCCACTTCTCTTATTTGATTTTTAAAGTCCTTCTTAAGGTCCTCTATGGCCTGCAACCCGCTCATGTTTTCCCCTGGGGCTTTTGGAGCAGGACTTCTGACCTCACAGTCCTTTTCCCGCTCTATGCCCCCAAAATAGGAGTCTAGGGTTGCATTTTTCTGTTTCCTTTGCCTTGGCATGTTGCCACTTAATTACTTGACTTTTGGGCTTGTTGCCACACTATGGCTTTAAGGCCAGATAGAGGAATTTTCGTCCCGAACGTGTGGGGGGCAACTTCCGTTTCTGGCAAGCTGTAAACCCACCCACGACTTCCACCCTAGATCACAGTCCAGATCCAGGGAAGTTAAAGCAAGAGCAATTACCCCCCAAGACTGATCACTGTATCTCCCCACGATTTGTAGGCTGGGAGCCAGAGCTGCCTCTGAAAACTACAAAATGGCGTGTCTCCTCAGCGGCTTCTAGCCCCCAGGGGAGGGAGCTGACGCATTCCCCAAATACAGGTCCCAAAGTCCATAGGATACTAACCTCTTACTTTGTCCTAGGCATGTCTATGTTGATAATTCTGGAGTCGCCACAGCTGCTGGTGTTCTGGGGTTCCTCCAGCCGGCTGCTGGCCCTGCCGCCCTGGGGCTAAAACCTCGGCTCACGGGGACCTGGGCTTGGCTTGGCTCCTGCGCTCTGCGCACTGCCAGGTCCCAGACCTCTGCGCTGGTCCTTCCTGCAGGGCTGCTGGGCTGTCCTCAGCGGGAGGTTAGCTTCTCTGTGTCATTCTGTGGGTGCTGGGGCTCCAGAAGTTGTTCAGAGTCCCCTTTTACATAGTCTGGGGGGAATCTGGGGGCAGAGAGGCTTGGAAGAGCTGTTTCTACTCTGCCATCTTGGCTCCGCCCCCCTCTAATTCCCTTTCTAATTATCTCTTTGATAGCTTTCATTTCTTTCCCCCTTTTCCTCTAACATTCTCATTTCATTTATAAGAACATTTTTAACTCTTAAAGAAACATCCTGCTTCAGATCATTGAGGAATTCTAGTTGAATCTGTTCCCAAGCTGAGTTCTTCTTTGAGGCTTTGCTTGTACATGTTTTGGAGCCATTCTCTTTGGTTTGCTTGAGTGTCCCTATCACCATAATAACTTTTTATAGTGGCATTCTTTTTCTGTTTGCTCATTCTTCTAGCCTACTTCTTGACTTTAGACTTCATGTTAGGTCTGGGCTTTGAATACTTCTAGAGGGAATGTCTGGGTTGGGTCCTACTGCTACTTTCTTGGAGATATTGAGTGTTATCTTATTTCTATATCTCAGGAACAGGCAGGGGAAACTGCAAGCTTTCAGTGCTCTGAAAGGGGTCTGATGTAGGGTAAAAGCTGATTGCTGCCTCCTTCTGATGTGGTCTGAGCTCTATATGTTCCTGACTTGGGTTTGGGTCTGTGTAACAGTAGAATGCTGCTTAACTCAGCCTCTGTCACTCATCTGGGTAGCTCTGCTGGTTCAAAATGACAGAACTGCAGGCTTCCTTTTCATCTGAGATTCTTACCCTAGTTATTCCTCTGAAGGCTTCTGACTGAGCTAGAAGCTAGAACTGAAACTCTGATCCATTCCTGGGGTCTGAGCACAGGGTTGCTGCTTGCTTTTCAACTAGTTCCTTCTCAGAACAGTGTCTACTGGAGTTTATTGAGTAGGAAGTTGACATAGTTAGATCTGTGCTTTAGGAAGATCACTTTGCTAGATGAGAGGAGGATGGACTAGAGTGGGAAGAGGCTAGAGGCAGACAAACCCATCTGAAGGCTATTGCAGTAGTCCAGACATGAGTTGATGAGGGCCTGCACTAGAGTGGTGGCAGGGTCAGAGGAAAGAAGGTGGAATATTCAAGAGATGTTGAAATATGAAATTGTTAGACTTTGGCAACAGATTGGATGGGTGTGAGGATTTGAGGCTCAGATTGTAGGTTGTGAGCCTGGATTAGGATATGGGAGGATAGCTATATCCTCAATAGTAACAGGGAGATTAGGAAGAAGGTAAGGTTTTGAGGAAAGGAAAATGAGCTCAGCTTTGGATACGCTCAGTCTAAGATGTCTAAAGAATATCCAATTCAATATATCCATTAGGAAGTTGGAGACATGAGACTGAATGTCAGCAGGGAGGTTAGGGCTGGCTAAGTAGATCTGAAAATCAGCAGCATAGAGATGTTAATTAAATCCATGGTTGCTGATAAGACCAGCAAGTGACATGATATAGAGGGAGAAGAGAAAAGGGCCCAGGACAGAGTCCCCAAAACATGTATTGTTACAAGTGTGACCTGGATCAAGAGTCAGCAAAGGAGAATAAGGAGAGGTCCAATAGGCTAGAGGAGAACCAGGAGAGAATAAGTAGTGTTCAAAAAACCTAGGGAAAAGAGAATAGGAAGGGAAAGAGTGATGAACAATGTCAAAGACATCAGAGAGGTCAAGAAGGCTGAAGATTGAGAAAAGGCCGTTAGATTTGGCAATGAAGAGATTATTAGTAATTCTGAAGATAATGGCCTGCTATCTCCTTTGTAGCATTCATTTCGCCCCATTTTAAAGTGAAAAAGTTGGAACGTAATTGTTTCAAGTTGTTGACTATAGAAGTGTACCTTCAAGTTATTTATAGAAGTTGGTGAATTTCCCATATAGAACCTTAATGTCATAAAAGAAAAAAAAGCCGTACAGCTCTTATTGAACTTAAAATGATTCTAATTGTTCAAAATTCAAGGATCTTCTTGAGATAACCTATGTATTATTTATTAAGAAATGATCACTCAAGCCATATGACTCTGGAGAGTATAAGAAAAAGAAATACCCCACTTAAATAAAGGAACAGAAAATATTATAACATACGCCAAGGATGGGGCACTTATCTAGTTAAATACACTAGCTGAGGCCAGAGAGAAATCTGGGAGGAAAATTGTTTTTCTTCCCTTGGGGAGTGAGGAATGATTCTACAAAGACAGAATTTGGTCTTTTAACAGCTGTAGTACCTGAAACCCTCTCTAAAAGTGTGGGTATGATGAGAAAGCAAATTAGTACTTTCCATCAGTGCTCCTAATATACTTTCCTGAAACTACGAAGGGCAAAGAATCCAGGAGGAAGAAGAAGAAGTAACAGTGTCTCAGTTTGTATTTGAACTGAGGTCTTCCTGATTGTAGGCCCAACATTTTAGCCACTGTGCCAGGACTGCTGAAAGAGGCTCGGGAAACACAATTCATACAGAAGGATGGTATTCAAGGAAACAGTTCAGTGCTCTCAATACTTTTGGCGTGAAAGTGTGATTAGTTTTTATTCAGATGGCTTGCTTGGTCCTGTAGAGGGACTAGGGCAGGAGCATAAGTATGGCTCAGCTCAATTTCATTTGAACTGCTGGAAACACAATTCCAAGCACATGTCCTACTGATGGGGAGTCAGCTGGGAAATCTTTATATGAAAAGGATGGCATATAATTCATGTAAGCCAGGGAGAAAAATTCAGAATGTTAATAGGTTGTTTTAGGAGGAAGAAGCATTAAGGGGGTAAGTACTAATGTATATATGGTTGGGAGAAGTCTCTTTTATTTATACATTTAAGAAGATGTGTTATTGCCAATTAAATGATGGTTTAAAGAGCTTTTTGCTGGCCAGATAACAGCTATTATTAGGAAGCCTAGGTGACGCAAATAATGGGAGGGGGAAGTGACTAAACTCTTCTTTTCTCCCCATACCTAAGAGAGTGAAGTGTTAGTTTAGTAGAGATAAAATAACATATAATCACAACACACTGCAAGGCGCTATCCAAGTCTCTGACTGTTTTGCCTTGGTGCTCTTTTTATATACATAGCTTTGCTTTAATGGGATCTATGCTGGAACACAAACTAAATATATTGTTGGGATTTGCCTATGTGTAACCTTTTCCTATTTGTGGCCTGGGTTAAAATGATCTCACGGCTTTAGAGATGGCTTCTGAAGGACTGAAGAAAACATTAGCATGATGCAATTTTTTTTGGAGGGCAATTGGGGTTAAGTAACTTGCCCACGATCACACGGCTAGTTTTTTTGTGGTAAGTGTCTAAGGCCGGATCCGAACTCAGGTCCTCCTGACTGCAGGGCCAGTGCTCTACTTACTGTGCCACCTAGCCACACCCATGATGCAATTTTTCAATCAACAAAGCATATGCAAAATTCTGAATACCATGATGGGGTACACTGGCTGCTGAGTCTCCAACTTCACTTTGGTCATATAATTGGGCTCTTTTCCCAGGCTCTCTTCAATTTAAGGACTTCCATGGCTTTGCAGTATTGCTTATCCCTCCACTCCTCCCCTAATCTGAGTCTAAGAACACATTTTCATAGAGTGAGGACTCAGGAAAGAAGTGTTCAGTTGCTGTCAGGCAATTACAAGGCCAAGAGTCTCGTGTGGGAGGAAAAGTCCATTACCTGCTTGCAGGCTGACATCTCCCAGTGGCACATCACTGAGGAAAATTCAACTCTTGTCTTTCCACTTAAAGCCTAGACTTCTTTAATACTCATTCGGTGCCAGTGAGGTGGGAGGCACCATATAGAGCACACAGACTTACAGACCCAGAAAGTTATAAGAAGTTAGAGCCACATTCAAGAAGAAGGAATAGAGAAATAGAAGGGAGGGACAAGAATGGGAAGCAGAATGCCTTAGATTTAAAAGACACATTCCCTTGTGTCTTTCTACCACAATAGGAAAAAAGGGAAAGGTGTGATTCGTACAAAGTTGGGAGAGATGAGAAGGGATGCAATGGATAACCTTTTCCTTGGTTTCAGACACTTTGGACATCTTCATTCACTCCGGCAGAAAAAAAGGCTGAAGTAAAATCCTCCAGCATTCTATAGTTCTTTTCTAAAAGGAAAAATATGTTCCATGTTTAAAAGATGAATATATGGGAAGGAAAACCTGTGATATGCTCGTCTAAATCTTGTGAAGGATATGAAAAACTTCCCATGTAGTTCAACAGGAAATATTAAGAAATATTTATCTTTTCCCACACCCTTTCTCTTTCTCTAAGACAAAGGTGCTAAAGGTGAAGAAAGTTAAGGCCCTGGGGAAATGGAGAAGGGTTGGTAACCAAATGGAGAATAGCTTTGGTCTCAGGTGCCTGGAAGGGTTGAGAATTATGACCCAGTGAAGTACCCCCTTGCTCTATTCTGAAGAGAGAAGGGTACGGATTCAAGGGAGGAGATCCCTTTGATTACTTCAGATCCCTGTGGTTAGCTGGGGGAGAACTCTGGAGGGGAGTGGTCAAAATTGATTAATTTTTCATTTAATTTAATTGATTAAATGATTATTAATCCTAAAGTATATTTTATTACATTGTGATCTTTTTCCCTCTTCAAGTTGTCTTTTGTTAGAGAGATGTCTGAGGGCTTGGCAGAAGGGGGTACTGTCATTGCTTGGATTTAGAATAATGTAAAATTAATAATACATGTTTCTGGCAGACCTGCACCGAAGACACAGAGTATAGGATTCATATTTTTTCTCCAATAGGCTCCTTTATGAGTGTTGTGAATCTTCTGGGTCATAAGAAAGAGCAGGGTTTTGGTAGGGCTCTGGCTGCTGACGGAAATAGGTAGAGATCACAGAGGAAGGGCCTTTTGGACCTAATGTCTTTCTTCCTCTTTCTCTTTTTGTCTCGGAGTTCAGTGGCTGACATTTCTCCTATTACCTAAATAACAACAGAGCAGAGACCATCAAAATGAAATACTGTCCTGCTGTTACTCAAGGATTTTCAGCGGTCAGATTTCTGCTCTTAGTGACATCCATGCTTTTCTAGTTACAGATCAAATTTTTCATATTTCTCTTTCCTATAAGGTTTATTGGAATATGGATGTTCCTAATATTAGAGAAAGTCTGGGACCTCCTGGGAACATGTGGTGGTGCCCTGAGAGAAAGGTTGAGCCTATCAAGCCCTGACAAAGACTTTATGTTAACTGTCAAAAAGTCACCCGGGGAACCTGGTAGACACTTTTTTCTAACACAATATTATTGCTGCCTTTGACAGGGATCACAGGAAGAAGTGAGGTACTTACACAGCTCTGCACATAGCAAGTGTGCATGCCTTGTATCTAGATGGCTTACCTGTCTAGGGAATATGTGCACAACTACTCTGGTGTTAGACTTCACTTTTATTACTGTTTTTTACAATCTCTTCCTTTTTAACATTTTTGTTTCAATAGTTACCCTGTGCCTTAGAAGGCCAGAATAATTTGTGTCCCACATGTTGATGGGGGGGCAGCTAACTACTTTTTTGTATGCACAAAAGGTACATATCACAAATTAAAGGACTAATACTTGCGAGCACTGTCATTAACCATAGGATATCAATGCTGGCCAGGGGGGCCTGGCTCAGGTAAGAGCTAGCAAAGAACAACGAACCAATTGCAAGAATTTCATAGGGTTTTCCTAGAAAGATTACAGTGTACCTGATACAACAATTCAATTAGCTCATTTGCTGGCTAATGTCAATGTTGAATGGTGCTAATTCATCTGTGGGAGGGGGGAACAGAGAAGGAGAAGGAACAAACATTATTAAGTGCCTACTACATGTCAGACACTGTGCTAAGCAATTTACAAATATTTTCTCATTTGATCCTCATAACAATTCTGGGAGGTAAGTGCTATTATTATCCGCATTTTTTGGTCTTTTTGGAGGGGGGAAGGCAGGGAAATTAGGGTTAAGTGACTTACCCAAGGTCACACACACAGCAAGTAAGTGTTAAGTGTCTGAGACTGGATTTCAGCTCAGGTCCTCCTGACTCCAGGTCCGGTGCTCTATTCACCTAGCTACACATATTATCCCCATTTCACAGCTGAGGAAACTTCAGAAACCCAGAGTCACACAGCTAACCCTTTTTGGCAGCCATTAAATACATCCTTAATCAAGACAACTCAGAGAGTTTTCTTATTCACTTTCTAAATATTTCATTTGAGATTTGTGGACTAAACTTTTGGTTTTGTTTATACACAAAGTTAAGCTTTATATGAGGAAAAACTTCCAAACAATTAGAACTGTTCTCAAAAGAAATGATCTCTAGAGTTAGTTGATTCTTTCACTTGAGGTCTTCAAACAAAGAATGGATGGCCATTTTGGGGTATGCTGTAGAACTAATTATTTTTTCTGGAATTGGTTCCTTCTAGCACACTGTAATTCTCTTCAGAAGCCTTATCATGCCATATGCTTAATATGTCAGAGTTGGGTTCTAGCAACTTTACTTCTGGAAGGAAAGATTTAAGATTGCCAGACAAATGAGGAGCAGGTAGAAATACAATCTTTCTTTCTAGTGTCCTGAGTGCCATTTAATGAAAACATTTGGAAATTTCCTTCCCCTTTAGACCCAAGGAAACACACACCAAGTCAAAAAAAATGAGTTTTAGAATGAACGATGTACTTAATTACAATTAGAGGTAAAGAAGGGCTCAGTGATCAACATTTGACTGAAGCAATAGAATTATATGCCAGTGGGTTGGTGGTGTGTGGTTCTTCAATTCTCTTTTGGCCTCTTTAGTGAACAGTTTGAATCAACAACAAGTTGGAGCAAATAAAACAAGTCAAGAATGAAGCAATGCTTTGATGTCTCATTTCTAAGACCACATGGATGTTATTATTGACAATATCATCAGGTTAATTAAGAATTCTCTTAGTGGCAACAGAGTTGGTGTAGTTCTCATTTAAATGGACACTTTAAGATGTACACCTTACTAATGTCAGTTTAGTATGCAGTGTCACAGAATTGGCAAGAGAATGTTTCACATCCAAAGGAACAAGTTGGGAAAAATGAGTTCTGCTGTTGCAGATGTCATCTAATTAAACTTATGGAGAGAAGTGGGGCATATTCAACAGATTCCATCAAACATGGTAGGATAACTCAATGTCAAGAGTATCAGGAAAAAAGGAAGCCAGGAAATACTTAAAGAGAGCTATAAGATTATTCTGATAAACTAAATATGTCAACTAAAAACAGCTCCTTGTTTAAAACTTCAGCTTAGGCTGTCTATATGAAGAATTGCTTCAATGATTTTGATTCAATTGACTGGTGAGTTCAGTAAACAACTGGAGTGACCATTTTTTTTAGTTGAATTGACTAGCTGTTTGGTTTGACTAAAATGACTGATTTGGTATCAGAAAAAAGCCTGAAAAAAGAAATTGAATTAGATTGTAATTTTAAAGCTGATTCAATTCCTTATGGTTTTTGAGATTGACAAACTTTTGTATTAGTTTCATTTGGTTAGGAAAGACCAATTCTCATAGTTGGGCCCTTATTTCTCTCCTTACAAGGTTATCTCTAGAAGGCTTTTGAATGGTTTCAAACCCTGGGCTTCCTTTTCTCCATGATTTAGGTAGGCTCACATTCCAGTCATTCCATGAATTAAACACTTTAATAATTTCAGATTATATCTATTTTTTGTCATTGTTACCACATTACTTAATCTGAAAAATGGAACACAGAAAATTAATCTGAAGTGTTTTGCCAGATTTTTACCTATATGAGGACCTATACAAAACATTTTCTGGGTTGAGTTAGTCCAAAACCACTATTTGGATCAGCACTGTCCTAGATGAATAACTTAGAGCTTGCACCCATGTCATCCAACCACTTGGTTCTTTGTTTTCTTGAGGAGAAAATTTAGTTGATTTTCCAGACTGAAACAAGAAGGTTAAATGACTTTGCTTAATAAACTCATCAATTCATAGGCTTCAAATCCTTCTTAGTAGTCAGTACTCCAGCAATTATGTTTGCTACAGTTACTGGGATGAGAAGTAAATTCACTCACAAGATAAGGTCTAGGTACTTGCTCTCACTGGATCACTGGGCATGATTCCGGTGATTTTGTTTCACGTGATGTCCACCTAGATTTGTCAGCCAAATAGAAGAAGATACTCTCGACGGCTTAATAGTCAACAAGGTAACTGGGATAATTCATGTTCTCTCTAGGTATATCTTTTTTATACAGATAATAAGAAGTATTCTTTTAAACAATAACCCAGTCAACTAGCTGGATATTTTACTCCCATTTTTTGACTTAAGCTTGTATTGTTTAAATTTCCTGGTGACATTAATTATAAAAGCATTTGTAAGCATCAAAATCATAGTATTCCATTAAAAAACCACAACACATTATTTTTTAGATATTGTCAGAGAAAAGTCACATACAATATAGAGAGGGATAAATATCATATAAGAGTTTAATCTGGAGTCATGCTCCAGTTTTTTGCTAAGTCTCGGGCACCCTACCTAATCTATCAATGTTCCAAGCTTCTTGTGTTTTAAAGTGATGTTTGGTAAAGATAAGTATATTTCTTAGAAGGGGTGTTCTGTATTCATATTCCAACTGTGTTTATGGAATTATATTGGTCATATTTGTTTTGCTTTTTTTTTGGAGGGGGAAGGCAGAGCAATTGGGGTTAAGTGACTTGCCCAAGGTTACATGGCTAGTTAAGTGTTAAGTGTCTGAGTCTGGATTGGAACTTAGGTCCTCCTGACTCCAGGGCCAGTACTCTATTCACTGAGCCACCTACCCGCCCCGATATTGGTCATATTTTGCTCTTAAGATAATGAGTACATGTGTTTTACTAATTCCTTTCTTTTGAATGGTAATATATCATAACTGTAGAAAATTAAATTTTTAAAATTGAACTCTTTGATACTGAGGATAAATTGTTTTCTCAAAGAAAAATAACATTTTCACTCAATACAATTTTTGATTCATCAATTATTATTAAATTCTTTCCAAAATGAGCAGCCCTTTCTACTTTCAAATGATTAACAACCATAAATGACAACATTTCTTCAAGCGTTTTGGATTTATGATTCTGCTGGCCTGTGTGCTCCCTCTACAGATGTAGACTGCAGTCCTTCTTATATTGTATAGGTTGTCTTCATTAGCAATAGTTGCAGTGGCTGAAATACTGATCACCCTGCTTCCAACCTGATGATAATAATAGTCATCGTTCCACTTTCCATATATGCATGATGCACATATTGCTTAATATTCCTCATGTTTATAGACACAAAGTATCTTATTTGCATTACTGCATTAGATCAGCACAATTCTATTAAGGTGGATGAGAAAACTGAGCCACAGAGAATGTAAATGACACATGGTTAGTAAATGGTGGAGGTGGGACTCAGGTCAGCTGGATATGATCCATATATAAAAAAAAATTCAGTATAATTGGAATACTGGAATATTCCAAGCTCTAATGAAATCATTTAGTTGAAATGTCACTTTTCCTGAGAAAACTCTAAGAGAACATAATTATAACTCTATTCATTATATTTTATTACTAATAGAGATTTATGAAAACAATTCTGAGTAATTATTTTACATTCATCATTTCAAATATAATCAGCCAATATTTATCATAGGACAGCTCCATTGTTTATCTGACAATGAGAGTAAGACAAAAAAGTATTTTAGTTCTCAGCTAAGGTGAGGAAAGCCAGAATCAGAATCCTTGGATTCTTTCACTGTTCACTGAATGAGTCATCTCAGCTGGTCTGTTTGTCTTTCAAAAGGTGAAGAACTGAAGTTAAGAACTGCAGTGACAATTTGGACAAATAAAAAAAATCCCTTTTGCTTGAAATATCTACTTTATTCTTCGGAGATTGGCCAGTTTAGCCAGGTCCTCCACTGGAATTTGTATAGGGATTATGTTCTAACTTTTCAAGGTCATAGCTTTTCTACAAATGGCACAGAGATGGACAGGAAGTGGTGCTGGAGGCCTAGGTGTGGCAAGTTGTGGTGGCTGCTAAAAAATCAGATCCCAGAGGCCCAGGGGTGGGAGTAGAGTCTGGAGAATGGGTAGCACAGCAAAGTGATGGCTGGGAAGTGATCGAATGGTTCTAGGTCCAGGAAAGAGAGGGAAGGTGCTCATCAATAAGAGTTCAGTGTCCCAGAAGTGGAAGCCTAAGTTCTAAGTCAGAGGTAGAAGCTGAAGCACAAGCATAAAGGCACAGAGATGGCAAGGGAATGGCATGATTAGCCCATGTCTGGATCAAATAAGGTGAATGGTTACCACCCCAACCCTAGGTTTCCAAGGAAAGGAGCTTGGGGTTCTGAGTTGCAGACACTATAGCACAGTGATAGCCAGAAGTGCTGGTGTAGATCAGGGACTAGGCAAAATAATATGAACATTTACTTATTAGATGATAGAGTTCAAAGGGAGGGATCCTGCATCCCAGGTCAGAGGTAGAGACAGGAGCACAAACAGCATAGCATAGAGGGATCCAGAGAGTGGCATGGTGGGCTTTGCTTTTGGCAAAATAAGCAGAATGTTCAACCATTAGAGCCCAGGGTCCCTGGGAGAAGAGCATGAGATGCAGGTCAGAGGTGGAGACAGGAATTCGAATAGCAAAGCATAGAGAGGTGGCATGATGGGCCTAGGCCTGAGAAACACAAGCAGAATGCTCAACATTTAGAGCTCAGGGTCCCAGAGATGGGATCCTGAGTACTGGTGCTGAGGTAGACACTGGGGCAGCCTAGCATGGAGATGTCCCTCAGCCTCAAATCCCCCTACCACAAACCTGTTGAACAATTTAAGCAGTTTGGGGGCAACTAGGTGGTGCAGTGGATAAAGCACCAGGCCTGGAGTCTGGAAAACTCATGTTCAATATGGCCTCAGATACAAACTAGCTGTGTGATCCTAGCCAAGTCACTTCACCTTATTTGCCTTAGTTTCCTCATCTGTCAAATGAGCTGGAGAAGGAAATGGCAAACCACTCTGTTACCTCTGTCAGGAAAACCCCAAATGGAGTCACAAGAGTTGAACATGACTGAAAAATGACTGAACAACAAAAATAATGTGCTATTTATTTCTTTTTCTGCCTGGCAGCAGTCACTGATCATATGTGCACTTGCCAACAGTGTTTTTAGACGTGGCATAAAGTTGGGGGCATGAGAGGCAAAGACCTGGCCTATTTTCTCTTTCTTTTGTACAAACCCTTCCCCCACCATGCCCCATGTTGAGCATGTGGCAGATGCCCTCATTAATGTGAAAGGATATGGAAGAGGCCATATCCTTCAACTCAGAAATGTTCATGTGCCCTCAAAATGCACTTGAAGCAAGGGCTTCTTGTGTCAGATCATACACAGGACTGTCCTGTGTATTCTCCAGGGAGTTCTCCAATACCCACTCTGATATTTGTCTTTGCACCACCTTATTAGTTAATGATGTTGACAAAGAAGTTAGTCGTTCTCAAGAGAATAAGCATGTCATTGTGCTTGGGTCTCATAGGCATAAATATTAGACAACAGCAATGTGACAGGATTGAATCCAACACAATTAAACTCACTGAGGGAAGAACAACTCTTCCTTCTGGCAGGTTGAAAACAAATTTAAGCAATTTTCCTTTTCCAATGAGATGTTGCTTCATGTTTTCCTATCAACATTAAACCCAAACATAAGGAGCCTGTTACAGCCAAGCTTTGCTGATGCCATTAGGCAACATGCCTTAAAATATTAATAACCTGCTGCTTTTCCTAATTGGAATTAATGTCTTATGTTGCATACTTCATTTACATGGAAAGTTTCCATGAAAGTCAAATTGCATTGATGCCTAAGTAGCCAGCATACGGGGGATTGCATTTCATAGACTGAACCTACAGTTGTGAGAGCCTGACAGGTTGATTAGTTATGGGGTGCATCTGTAGAAGGCCCTTCTAGTCAAAGTATGGGCAGCAGAGTGACCCAGACAAATAGGAAACAAGTTTGTTAATTTTATTATTAATGAATTCCTTAGAACGTAAGTCACCCTTATAAAACGAACCCATAATAGTATGCTTATGTTCATTTTGTAAAGCAATTTCGATTTGCAGGAAAATCGCTTGGCAGGTGGATTGATTACTCGCTGGAGTAATTACATCTAAAGTAAGGCAGTTGGGAGTGAGCAGGCACCAGAACTTTAAAAAGTGCAGGGCACTCGAATATGGAACACCTTGTTCTTCCCATATTCTCACTTGCCATTTTGGGCACAGCACCTGAATGACATCGACAGTGGAAACTCTTGGGAGGGTTCAGAGTTGCTCCCATTTTTGGCCTTATATATGCTGGAGTGCACAATGAAAGCAGTGCTCTTGGAGCCAGTACAGAATGATTTAATCCTTGATATAAAACACAATGCACATGGACACACATTGCAAAAAGCATCCCATTTCATTTACCTTTACAATTATAGAAACAATATAAAATAAAAATATAACTCAATTGCCTCTGGAACCAAGACCTTGCGTGGAAAAGTAATTAGTTAGAGATACAGAAACAGTCATAAATTCAGATAGTACAAGGCCTTTCCCCTATGACTCTCTCCATATCCCCTCTCTCCTCCCCCACAAAGTCTTCTGTGTCTGCAAGGTAAACAGTGGATAGATAAAATCCTTTTGAAAATAAATATGCCTGTGAACATGCATGAATCATGATACTTGTGGTCCTATTGGGGGTAGGAAGAGCAAATCATAAAGCCAACAATCCTAGGCCTTCATCTTTATGGTAAATGAGAGCACAATACTGATTCCTGGTCCTGAAGAGGCCATGGAGAAAAGAAAGGCACGCCTGGACGTTAGAATAGGCATTAAAGGTAAGTTTTACACTCCTAGAGGAAATGTAATCATCTTTTTCTGTTGTCTTGAGGGGCTCTCACATTGCTACAAAAATTGTCTACAGAAAAGAAATTACTTACTGATTCATTTCTTCCAGACAGTCAGTTGCAAAGAAGAAACTCTTAATTTTGGGGTGACAAGCTTTGAAAGCACTGAAAGAAAGACAGAAAGAACAGTTCAGTTCTCCTTCCAAAGGATTTCCCATATTTATAGTTTTGACAGGCAATAGCTACATTCTCTCTTCACTCAAAATGTAATAACCATGAGATGGGATCACGAACTATGGTGAGGTCATGGTACATGTATTATTAAAGAAGTTCCACATTTATGCAGAAATAGATTGATAGCCTATAACCCTTTTCCCTCTGCAATAAGCCCATGTTTATTACATTGTATATGTATATTAACATTGAAAGACTAGGGACTATTTCTCTAGTCCCTAGGCCTGAGCTAAAGAGAAAAATGAAGTGGTCATATTTATCTCTGAATCTCAAAGCTGGGAGGCTCGTCACAGGCCAGCTAGCCCAACTTCATACCTGACCAGGAATTCCTACTATGATGTTTCTAACAGTCATCCAGGGAAGTAAAGGGAAATTGACTCCCTTTCTAGGCAGCCTATTCCACTTTTGGAGAAGTCTAATGCCTTCCAGCTGAAATCTGTTCCTTGGAAAATTCCACCTGTTCCTTTTCTTTGCCCTGGAATCAAGTAAACCAAGACTAATTTCTCCCCCACAGACAGCTCTTCAAGTTAAAGAAAACAAGTATTCTCTGAGTCTTCTTTTCAAGTTCAACATTTCTTAATTTGTTCAAGAGATCCCTGCACATCATGGTCTCAAGGCCTTCATCACTATCCTAGTCACCTTCCTTGACATATGTTCCAGGTTGTTAATGTCCTTTCTAAAAGGTGGCAGGTAGAACTGAACATGATACTCCAGATATAGTCTGACAAGGAGAGGGAATAGTGGGACTATGATTTCTCTCCTTCTAGATACAGGGGTTCTTAACCTGGATTCCATGACCTTGTTTTAAAAAAATATTTGGTAAGTATTTCAATAGAATTGGTTTCCTTTTTAATGTAATATATTTTGTTTTATGTATTTAGAAACATGATTCCAAGAAGGGTTCCACATGCTTCACCAGATTGCAGAAAGCATCCATGACCCCAAGGTTAAGAATTCTTGTTCTAAACACCATTCAGTCCAGAATCCCTTTGACCTTTTCGGTAGCCATGTTGCATTATAGTCCACTACAATCCCCAGAATAAGGATGTGTGGGCTTTCAGCAAGATGGAAGAAGTCCCTGTTCCTCTACGTGCAATGGAAACAGGGCTGTGTCGTTTCTATTCCCCCCACTGTAAATATGTAAAAGCATATGGGCTGTGGGAACTAAGAGACTGGGAGAATGGAATGAAGAATCAGCCTTAAAGAACTGACAACCAAACGAATAAGGGCAATTATTTTCTGTTATCTAATCTCCATATTGCAGAGGTCACAGAATTTCATTAATGTTGTTAGAGAGAATTCTATAAATATCGTGATCTATCTTTTATACTGCTCCTAGTATGACCTCCACCCTGTGGCATACATTAATTAATTAATGAAAGTACTTCATAATTATCTGAAGGAGGTAAAGGAGCAAGAAGTCTCATGGATCCTTGGGCAGTCTGCTGAAGCCTATGGACCTCTTCTCAGAATACTGTTTTTAAATGCATACAATTAAACACCAAGGATTACAAATGAAACCAATTACTGAAATATAATTATCAGAATATTAAAAGTAACAAGCAAATAAGGTGAAAGACTCCTACTTAGCTACTGCTAACACCTAGGCGATAACAAATATAGCCCAGCATCTTTTCAACAGTAAATACCACTAAACCGTAAACCATTCCTTTACACAGAAAAGAAATATTGCCATGTGTTCAGTAGAAGTGGTAATAAAGAATGCTGACAACCAGGGTAGAATGTCCTAAGCTGGAATTCTCTCAGAACTTTTCATGTAAATTCTCTACATAAACCAACCAAGGAATTTTGATGGTTTCTTGTGGTTCAAATGAAAAGTTATGGGATATCTGAAACCCCAGGCATGGCCCTGGATCCATGTTGGATCAGGAACTCAAAATCGATGTCCACGGCCTCAATGTCACAAGGCCTCATTCCATCAGAGACTTACGTGACCAAGTATTTTCCTTGTACCTTGTTTAGTCATTGTCAGGAATACAAGATAATAGAGCTGGCCCAATGACATCAAAAAGCTACTCTATTCCCTGCTCAGAAATTGGGCCCTTCTGGTCTCCTAAATATCATTTAGTAAATTTCAGCTCCCAAATCACCACATGGTGTTCTAATATAATTATTTTTATCATTGTAAACAAGTAAAAGTGCCAGGGGAAGGCTAAGAGAATTTAAAATACACCTGTTCACTTCCCAGCAAGTGCCTGGGGAATTTTAGTTAGAATCAATCTTGTTTGAAGTAGAGGGCCCTGTTTCCGTCTGCCCTCTATGTTCACTGTTTGAGGTGGCAAATACTACTCAGAAACACTAGGCCTAGACAGGGAGAAAAGACAGTAAGTTCCTACTTCATCAGTTTGGATTTAATTTGGTCCTTGGGCTTCATCTCACCTCGGCAAACTTTTAGGGAACTCTTAGAACAAGAAACATCAATTATGTTTCTATGGCTAGACTATTTATTTGCTAGATGAGCTACTATTTGGCAATGTATGTTGTTCTTCCTCTCTTGTAGTATTATCTTTTTCTTATACAGTGAACGAACTAGACCAACTTAGGCCAACAGTTCTTTGGGATTGGGTCTAGGCCCCTTTTCTGGGTTGGACCTGACTCAGACCCATTCCCTGGTAGTTTAGGTTCGACACTGATATATTTATGAGTCACTGAATAGTTAGGAAGGGATCTTCTTAGCCATAACAGGAGAAGAATGGTCAACAAGGAGAGGCACTTAGCCCTCTTCAGGTTGATTCAGCAGAGGGAAGCTCCTGTTTCTGAGATGATCTACCAGCCAAGCATCAACGAGTCCCTGGAGCTCCTCAAGGATGCTTTTGTGCTCAGAGGAATAGGAAGTGCTATTAACACACTGAGCCTTTAGGCCCCTGATCCTATACCTTTAAGGACCAACTTGCTTTCGGGTAGAGAGGTCAGACTATTTTGCTTTCTCCACAACCCCTTTCAATTTAGCAAATACTTGTCTACCATCTACTATGGCCAATGCACAATGCTAGATATAAACTGTAGGGACTAAAAAGATGTATAAAACAGTTCTTGCCCTCAAGAGGTTTCTAATTGAATAGGGGGAGTTAATACAACACAACTGTAATTCAAGGCAAAATATGCAGTGTCCCTTCTTATACAGGGTGTTGCAAAGTCTTAGTGCAGTTTTAAGAATGACTTTAGCTGGAATGTAAGTATGTATATACAAGGAAGCAGTGGGAGATAAGTCTGGGAAGGTAGGTGAAGGATAGAATACTTTAAAAAGTCTTTAATGCCTAGCTAAGAAGCTTTTTTTATTCCATCCTGTGGGCAATGAGGAGAAAGCAAAGGTTTCTGAGAAGGGGAATGGTATGAATAGAATTAGACTATTAATGATTACTATGGAATGGTGTGTACCAGATCCTGGAAAAAGTTGTGGAGGCAGAGAGACAGTCAAGTCATATTAGGGCCAAGATGGGAAGCAATGAGGAGCTGAACCAGTGTGGTGGCAGTGGGGATGACAAGTAAGGGAACAATGGAAATGATCCTGTGGGAGGCAAATTAATAGGCTTTGGTGACTGAAGGAAGATAAGCAATGAAGGAAATGTAATGGCCAAAGATGACCCTGAAATTTTGAATAAGGGTGACAAACAGAATGTTGATGATCTTTGCTGAGCTAGGAAAGCAGGAGGAAGAAGTTCTTTGGGGAATGGAGGCACTGATGATCTCTTTGGGTTTAGAAATGCTGAGTTTGAATTCCTACTGATGGTATAATGCTAATGCATAGGACAACCCATCAGTAAATGTTTCTCTATGATAGGTATTATAATGTGCTGGCTAGGTTTTGACACACTTCTTCCTGTAGATGTCTACAGCTGTATATAGCACAATTATTTTAAAGTATAACTTCAATAAATACATTGAATTGATATCTAATTTTCTAGATTGCCTATCATCTGAATATTTGTCTTCCTAAGACATTTCCTCAATCCTCTGAGTAATTCACAGTTGCTAGACTATGTCTAGTTTTAAGCAGCTGTTTTTCATGGGAAATGAAAATCAACCTTCCTGAACTCCTTTGATATTCAAACTACCAGAATAACACTACAATCCATGTTTGGAGTCTGTCTTATAGATTATTTCTTTTTTTAAATAAGTCAGAAACCATGACATTTGAACCATTTGACTATTTCTCTATAAATATAGAGTAATTTAGTGCTTTGTTGGTGTTTAGTCATTTCAGTCGTTTCTAACTTTTCATGACCTTTTGTGGGGTTTTCTTGGCAAAGATACTGGAGTGATTTATTTCCTTCTCCAGTTCACTTTACAGATGAGGAAACTGAGGCAAACAAGGTTAACTGACTAGCCCAGGGTCACACAGCTAGTAAGTATCTGAGGCCAGATTTGAATTCAGGAAGATGAGTTTTTCTGATTAACAGGCCTGGTACTCTATCCACTGTGTCACCAAGCTGCCCTGACTTAATGCTTTAATAATCTTTTAAAATCAATGACCATTTAAAATCAAAAACCATATAGTTTCATCAGAAGGATCCTCATAAGATCATCTGATTCAGTCCTTTCATTTCACATACTACAGGATCAAAGATCTAGAATTGAAAGAAGCATTAATGGTTTTTCCTCATTTTTCAACATTTCCTCATTTTTCAGATGAGGAAATTGTGGCCCAGAATAGTTCAGTGATTTACCCAAGGTCACATAGATAGTAAGTGGCAGAGCTGGAATTTAAACTTATTTTTCTATGACTTAAAGTTAGGGGTTCCAGGATACATATCATCACCACTGTATCACACTGCCTCCCTAAAATGAGGACCAGAAAGGGTCACACAAATAGTAACAGTAGTAGTGGTAGTGGTGGTGATGGTGGTGGTGAAGGAGGAGGAGGAGGAGGAGGAAGAAGAGGAGAAGAAGACAAAAAAGATAAAGATGAAGATAAAGAAGAGGAGGAAGAGGAGGAGGAAGAAATAGAGGAGGAAGAGATGGGACAAAATACAAACAAAAACTTAGCATAGGCTGGATCCACATGAGACTGAAACTCCCATTTGAAAGGTGAAAAAAATGGTAAACCCAGTTACATGAAGAACGGGTACATGATAACAGGTAGGAAAAATTAACAACAACCAAGCCCAAGTTATTTAGTAGCTTTTCAAATTAAATTAGTTTGTATGTAGACAGATGTAGGCAGCTTCAGCTTTTTGTGTTGTATGTAGACAGCTAAGCTTAGATTGATCTCAAGGATACTCTTAGTCAAATAAAAGTTGAATCAATGGTTCATTCTGAGCTTATGTATTCTGCAGTATGTTTTACAGGGGGCATAGTATCTTCCTAGAATTTGTGTATTTCTGAGACAATTTTAAATTATCATAAACAATAAAGTAAAAAAAACCTTTGCTTTCTTTGTTGATTACTATTCACTTGAGAGTCTTTCCTCCCTCAAGTCACTCATTTAATTCTTCTTTGCGATTAATGGAAGTCACACATGAATGCAACCCCTCCTCCACTCATCTCCCCCAGGTGTCAAGACTCCCACTAGCACACAGAGGATTCATACACTTAATTCTCATTAGCATGAACAGGAATTTTACATGTAAATCCCCATGCTCCAATGCACTCGCTTCATGGTTTCTAATTTCTAAAAACGAACTGATAAACAAGCCAGATCCCCACCCCAAAGCTGAAGTTCGCACGTCATTTGGTGAGCTGAGAGGCAGAGGAGTGGGAGGTGGGTTTTCTTTCACTGGTCAGTCACAATGGAAATGTATGCACACATCTCCGGGCAATCATTCTTTTTTCTTTTTGAATTGAGCAGAGCTCCTGACACAGGGAAAGTTGAATGCCTTGCTTTTATGAGAACACGTTTTACATTAGCCTTGCCTATTACCACTCGCCCACAGCAAACAACAATTTATGTCAGTGGAGTAGGAAGAAGAATGCTAACTTGATTTAGGTGATTATTTCCACAGCTCCTCTGGCAAGGGTGAGCTGGCATAAGAGTTTTAAGCTGCTTAGGTTAGTTTTTTAGTCCTCAAATCTCATGAAATAGTTGTCAGGTGGAGAGGGTGGGTCTCTAGAGCTGTTCCCTCCAAAACCTGCCCTAGGAAAGGGGCTTAGCCTCCTCCTCCTCCTCATGTTTCCTCAGCAGTAGCCACTTTTGCCCTGGGATCTATATTGAATCAGTTCCCAACACAGCCTCGAGTAGTGCCCATCACTGTCACTCAGCACCCTGACTAGCTCATTTCCAAGGAGGGAGGAACCCTCAGACACCCTCATAGACCTGGAGGGTCTTCCCCCACATTGCTCTGCTACCATATTTCCCCTGCCCATGTAGTGCAGGTAGAGGGTGGGGGAAGAGATATGGAGAGAAGGAAACAAGGCATAAATTCAGAAAATATTGCTTTCAAGTCCAGCCTGAATTTAGCTAACCAACTGGCTGAATAGTACTAACTTAGATGTAAATGGCAGGAGAGAATGGAAGTGTGATTAATGGGAATATAGATTGCTCTTCTCTCTATTCACATAGATGCCACCCTGGTCCAGATCTTTATCACCTCTCAACTAGCCTATTACAGTAGTCTCCTATGTGGCCTCCCCACATCTAGGATCTCCCTTCTCCAATTCATTCTCCACAAAGCTATCAAATTGCTATTTTAAAAGCACAAGTCTGATTATGCGACTCCTCTGTTCATGAAGTTGCAATGGCTCCCTATTGCCTTAGGATAAAATACTAATTCCTCTGACATTAAAAATCCTTCAAAATCTTCATCTAGCCTATCTTTCTTGATCGCTTTCTTGACCACGGATTACACTGCAGTCCCCTTTATATACTCCAGTCAATGTGGCCAGCTTTTTGTTTTCCATACATGCCATTTCATCTCTCCATTCTGTACCTTTGTACAGGCTGTTGTTCTCCATGCCTGGAATGCTCTCCTACCTGTTCAAATGCCAATTCTCTGAAGTCTTTCCTAAATTTTCCATTATTAGAGCCACCCTCATCACTCTGAATATGTTTTATATCTATTGTATTTTATTTATCTATAGAATGTAAGGATGAAAATTGTCTCACTTTTGCATTTGCACAGTACCTGGCCCATTTAAAAAAACCAAACCTACAAATTTTGTTGACATGAGAAGCTCTCGATAAGGAACCCCCTTCTACCAATGCAAATGGAACCTCCTGGGAACCTTACATTCTTTGTCTGGGGCACTAAGAAATTGAGTGACTTGCCTAGGGTCACACAGCCATTATGTATCAAAGGTTGGATTGGAACCCAGGTCTTCTTGATTCCATTGCCAGCTCTCCATCCACTAGACCACACTGTTTGGGCCTTAAGTGGCTTGTTGATTCATTGATCAATTACTTTCTTATGGATCTGTAGTAGAGATGAAAAAAAACACCCCCAGATTTAAAGTCAGAAGACATGGGTTTAAATTCTGACTCTGCCAAACCATCTTTGTGACCTTGGGCCAGTCACTTGACCTCTTAGGATCCTAGTTTTATCTAAGAAGGGGAGTACAGTAGATTATCTTTAAGGTCTTTTCCTACTCTAAATCTGTGATCCTCTCAGCATATTTTTAAGGGAGAAGAATCATCAGAGCTCCATATTATATAGTTAAGGGTTGTTATAGGGCCAAGATTCTGAAAACTCTTTTAGAATTGTAGCAATTTTAGAAGACGCCAATTTTACATGAGGTCTTAACATAGTAACAGAACACTTGTCACAGTGGGTCAGCCACATGGTGCATTCAGTCCAGTGGTTTGCTTTTGACAAAAGACCACTTATGGGTAGGAAAAGAAAAAGGTCTAGAAGAAAAGAAATAGGAGTGGAAAAGGCTTCCAAAATAGAAGAAGGTAGTTGTTAAGGCAGGATGAGCAGCTCATAAGACAAAGTAAGAAATTGGTTAGATGAGGGAAAAGAAGGTGAATTGTGGTTGTGGTGTCCTTTAGGCGAGGCAAACAACTCCAGAGCTGCATTTGACTCAGCAGTTCTGCCATTCTCTAGTAAGAACCACAAAGGACTAAGATCTCTCTTCCAACAGGAATTTGATTCAATTTCACAAATATTTATTTAGTGTCTTCTATGTGCTAGGCACAATAACTTGCAGAGAGTGCATGTAGGTATGTCTGTAAGAGCCACCGTGGCCAAGTGACTACAAGTGACTATTAAGGAATGACCCTACTTTCCAGGCTATCTGGAAGTACAAAATGTTCCTTAAAATAAAACAGAAGGAAGGCTTTAATGAAATGGAAAGGAGTAGGAAGTATCTAGAAAAAGTAAGGGAGAATTCTGACTTGTGTTAAGAGGTTGGAGGGTGGTGGGACATCACCCAGAGTAAAAAAAAAGAATTAGCCACTAAACACTTGGTACTACATAAGAGCTATGGGCTTCCTCCTAAAGAGGAGAGAGAGGCCTCCTTTGCCAAAGAAGTGGCTATTAATGTTCCAAGGAAAGATGATGTGGAAAAGCAGATGCTGCCAGAATGCTGAAGACATAGTGAAGCAGCTGTGGTCAGTGACAGCCTAGGGAGGGGCACTAACCTCAGAATAACACCCGACTGGTCTTTCTTTGCACCAACTTTCATGGCACATGTTAGTTAGCTTCAAATATCTGAAGGGCTGCCATGGCATTAAACTTGTACTGGTTAACCCTAGAGAGAGAATTAGGAGCAGCAGGTAGGAAGCTGCAGAAAGGAACTTCCACATCCTATAAGGAAGAACTTCCAAACATTTAGAGCTATCTTCAAGCAAAGACTAAATGACTACCTGTCAGGGATGTTGTAAAGGGGACTTGTGGTCAGCTTGAAGTTGGTCTCAGAGGGGCCTTCCAAATATGAAGTTCTCTGTAAATCCTTCTGGAATCTGTTTATATTTTCAGACTATAAATCTTTCTTATCCCAGTAGTGTTCAATCCCATTTCAGATATAACAGACATCAATCTCTAATTTACAGTCTGCACAGAGTTTTAATCATGTCTTCCCCATAAAGAAAAACAAAGCCATAAGATGGATGATCACTTCAGACACTATCAGGTGTTCTGCCCCATGCCTTCCCCTCCAGCATTTGTCTGGCTGGACTGCAACCCTCTTCAGATGGACAAGGCTCCCAAGGAGAGTTGGTTTGAGAAGTTGTTTTCCTACATCTGGAGGCTCTGGCTGCCGCAGCAGTCTAGGTGGTTATCTCTAACAGACATCCATTTCCTCACTCAGAAGCCTTCACTCTGTGATGCTTATCTAGCTGAGCTACCATTTTTGCAATTTTAGAATCAGTTACCAGTCCAGCTTCATGGTATGTATCTGCTAGAATATCTTGGTCTTTTTCTGTTATGAAATGATGGGAAGATATTCAAGCAGCCTTTCTGTTTACTTAAAGGAAATCATCCCGTGTCATTGTCAAATTCCAGATAATATAATTCCATATTTAACCTTACAGGAAATCAAAGATTGTCCTTTTAGATTCTGTGGCTGCTGTTCATGGTAGAAAACTCTTCAAATTTACTTCCTCCATTATGAATTTTCATGATTAAAGATTGTATTTCAGGTACAGAAAAATAACTTGGTATTGGCTCTTGGCCTGCCCAGGTCAGATGAGAGGCTAGCTGACTAACTCTGTCCAGCAAAAAGACTTATCATTACCAGGTATGACAATACATATGCCTGTGAACACGATTAATTTTGGGGAGAATCTTTCACTAACCTACTATCCTGATAATCCATCAAACGGCTCTGTTTTTGTAACCTAATACAAGCTATCACTGAAAAAGATTCAAGCCCCTGAGGATCAGTAAAAGGTATAGTGCAAAACAATCTCATTACATAAATACTACCGCAGCTTGCTCCCACCCAAAAGGCCATCTTCTGTGCTAATGCAGAATTAGGCAATATTGTTTTAAACAAACCAGTTTCCAGGGTGCTCGTTCAGCACATATAGATTCTCTCCCATAATTGACCAACTTTGGGGAAAATGGCTTTTGCTTCATCAACATCAGCTAACCTTTACTACTCTGCAATTTTCTCCTCATGTATTCCATGCCATAATGGTTCTAAGCTATCCATTAGAAACACAACATTCACCATTCTTGATTTAAATCTGTTTACTTTTGCTGATGTTGAAACTAAAAAAGTAACCCTTTGAAGTAAATGTACTTTTATTTTCTTCAAATGCTAATGTTTCAGTATTTTCCATTAAAGACTTTGATTTTTATTCATTTGTAAAAGCAAACTCATTGTGAGAATTTTCCCCCCTACTTCCCCTGTCAATGTCTCAGCATCTACCCTTATAAAAGCTATAACTTTTTAAGTGTTGACTCATTTGAAATGTCCTAAAACACTAAGGCACAGAAGACCAGCAAGAGATTTTTTTCTTGAGACATTATAATCATGGTGTGATACAAATGACAAAAAAGACCAACTCTAACTACCTTGTATTTATGAAGAATGACCTATCTCAGCATCTACCCTTATGAAAGCTATAACTTTTTAAGTGTTGACTCATTTGAAATGTCCTAAAACACTAAGGCACAGAAGACCAGCAAGAGATTTTTTTTCTTAAGACATTATAATCATGGTGTTATACAAATGACAAAAAAGACCAACTCTAACTACCTTGTATTTATGAAGAATGACCTATCTCAGCATCTACCCTTATGAAAGCTATAACTTTTTAAGTGTTGACTCATTTGAAATGTCCTAAAACACTAAGGCACAGAAGACCAGCAAGAGATTTTTTTTCTTAAGACATTATAATCATGGTGTTATACAAATGACAAAAAAGACCAACTCTAACTACCTTGTATTTATGAAGAATGACCTATTGTTAGAAGCAAATGGTTATCCCTTGGAGGAAAGTGGAAAGTTAAAGTTACTTTGGTAACTTAAGAAAACAACTTAGGTTGTTGTTCCAATGAAAAAGGGAAGTGTAGCAAGTTTAAAGCTCCAGAGAGTTCAGCAGATTTTACATTGGTACCACGGATCTTCTAAAAAATAAAATATGAGAGTCAGGGTCAGGATTTATACATCTAGCCTTGGAAAGTAGGCCACGTAGGGTGGCTCAAGGCCTGAGAGCCTTGTCTTTGCTCACACATATATAATAAAGGCAGGACAGGGGAACCAGGGATTGAGGGGGATTGCCATGTTTCCACACTGCATCACTTGGTTCCTGATCACTGTTGTTCTTGCCTCTCTCCTGCTTCATTTACATGTAAGACCCAAAAGGTCTTGGGGGATTTGAGAAAAATGACATTGCATGACACTCATACAGCCCTTTGCAGTTTGTAGAAAAGGCAGAATCTGAAATGATTCTTTTTTTGAGTGTAGGTGTGGGTGCAATTTGGCAATTAGGAATCAAATGAAAGTTATAAAGACTTTATGACCCTAAATATGACAGAGGTTTGGAACAAGGGTGTAGGTCCTGTTAATGGAAGGAAGCAGTTTTAAAGACAAATTAAATGCTATAATTAGTTGACTGCAAGCTCCTTGAGGGCAGGGATGATGGTCTTTTGCCTTTCTTTCTATGCCCAGAACTTAGCACAGGACCTGGCATATAGTGGGTGCTTTATAAATGTTTACTGATGCATCAACTGGCTATTCGATATGCTAAAATGACCTCAGCATTGGAAGCTAATAGTTTGGGAGCTAATAAAACCACTCTGCTTTAAGATAGAAGATTTCCTAAGAATGTTTTCCTTAAAAGAGAGATGGCAGAGCCTGCTCCTCAGATGGGCAAGAGGCAGCACTTCAGCTAAGGGTTCTAGCTGAGAACCAAGTGGTTGCGGCAGGGGGTGAGAGGCAGGAAGAAGAGGAAATGTGCAAAGTCCAGAGAAAAAGGTGGGAAACTGCAGAGACATGGCCAGATGTGACATCAAGAGGGAAAAATGCCCATCAGAGAAAGCAACGTATGGTGGGGAATAGGCCCAGTGAGAGCTGAGGGGTGACATCACTAGAAGACATCAATGACCCTTTACCATGAGGGTTGTGAATTGTTCCTCCATGCATATGCCCTGGTCACATGTGTTATTTATATGTACCCTGGCCACTTGTGTTCTATGTGTATGCCCCTCCATGCATATTTCATAGCATGTCCATTCTTCCCACCAATTGGGAAGTCCCACAAGACCTTGTGGAAGAGTGTGGCCTGCATTTATGAGGGAATGTTCTCTCACTACATTTCTCACTGTTATTAAAGGCCTTTATTTTACACTCTGTTGTCTAGTTGACTGGGAAAAGTAAATACATAAGTGGGGGCTTGTGAGCTATGCCTTTGGGTGGATATAAACCTAAAGAGTATCTTGAACCTAGGATCACTTTTCTGAGGTGTCTGTATGCAAGAGGTACATGGCCATGGACAGCAAACAGTTGTGGGGACTCGTCCAGGATCTTGATTTTAGATACTCTAGTATTGCAGGGATTCATTGTGGACTTTATTTTTAGGTCATGACTGAAGAGCAGAGTTTTCTAATGTAGGGTTCTTATGTTTTTTTAAGGTGGACAGAACAATTGTTTTAAAATAATTATTGAATGGACATAGGCTTAGATATTTAGATCTGTTGTATTGTTTATGACTGAAGCTAAAATCTGCACCATTTCTATATAAAAGCTGTAATGCTGATGCAGAAGGATGGACATAGTACACACAGAGGATTCTTGGTACAGAGGGACAAGAATACTGAAGATGCTCTTCAAGATGATATGAGAAATTTAGGGAGATGAATTTACCAGTGCATACAAGAAGCTAGACAAGGTACTATCTGTTACATAAATTGTCTGAACCAGTGGTGCATTCCAACACCTTGGAGAAAGAGTCATTTCTGGGACTTGGAACAGCTAAAGATGCCACTAATTTCCTATACTTCCTAGTTCTCAGCTTTTGCTTAAGCTAGGAGTTCTTAACCTAGAATCCATGAGATTTTTACTATTGTTTTTCTAAATATACTTCAATATAGTTTACTTTGTAGTTCTGTGTATTTTATCTTATACATTGAAAACAGAATTCTGAGGGAGCCCATGATACAAGATAAGGCAAGAACTCTTACCCTCAGCTAAGACATTTCTCAAAGGAACACTTGCATCCATCTGGGAAGAGCTATTCTGGGCCTGAAAAAGCACATCATGCCATGGAAGTACAACATAGTAGCTAGAGAATGATGGGGAAAATAGGCTGAGGAAAAACTTTAAGGCCCTAGCATTTCTCCTCATGTATGGTTTGAAGTCAATGGACCTTGAGGTCACAGCACTGGAATGTTTCTCAGTTCTTTTCTTCTCTATTATAGCCCATCATTCCATGTGGGAAACCACAAAGGCAGAGTAACCCATATTTCCAGTTTATTATATATATGTATATATACATATATGTATAGGTGTGTAACATATGCATGTAGACACACATACACACAAGTGACAGTTTAAGGTAAAGTAGCATTACTTACCAAGTTTTAGTTAAATGACTTTCTCCAAGGTGTTGGAATGCACCACTGGTTCAGACAATTTATGTAACAGATAGTACCTTGTCTAGCTTCTTGTATGCACTGGTAAATTCATCTCCCTAAATTTCTCATATCATCTTAACTTGGGTAGATATTGTTCTCAATTTTTTGCTTAATGTTAAGTAATCATTGAGTAATGATTACTTTGTGTCAGATGGCTGCAATTTTTGATTTTTGAATGTAGTCAAATAGGTCAAGATGTTCCCCAAGAAGAGGCATCACTGATTAGAAAGGAGAAGAAGGCACAGCTATACAGTAAAGTAAAAATAGGATATAGTATTAACTAGTCAAAACCAATGTTTGCTGATTACTTGAACAATGAAAGAGAGGGAGGAAAGCATAGTAGAAAAAGCCAAGGACCTGGAACTGAGTGACCTAGATTCGAATTCCGATTCAGTTACTACTTGTGTAACCTTGGGAAAGTATTTTCCTCTCTCTTCATCTCAGTTTCCTCACTTGCAAAAAGATAGCTTTGAACCCAACCAGCAAGACACCTTCTATCTCCAAATCCTACAAATCTAGTCCATAGATGAATAGGGTAGGAAAGAAAAACACTGTAGGAGAGTGCAATTGCAATTGCAATCTAATGGGATCCACTAGATGGCAGAAATTGGCTT
>WOXC01007537.1:0-95000 GCA_011680675.1 Gymnobelideus leadbeateri
GAAAACTATTTTGCAGAGCAATTTAGAACAATGTCCAAAGGACTACAAAATTCTGCATACCCTTTCCTCCAGCAATACCACTTCTGAGGCTATATCCTAAATGGCTCATAAAAATGAGGAAAGAAACCATGAGTGCAATTTATATCAGCTCTTTTTGTGATGGCCAAAGCTGGAAATTGATGGGATACCCATCAATTGAGGAACGACTGAACAAGTTGTGTTATGTGAATTTAATGGAATACTATTGTGCTATAAGAAATTATGAACAGGTAGACTCCTGTAGAACCTGGAAAGACTTATATGAACTGATGCTGAGTGAAGTGAGAATATGGAGAACATTGTACACAGTAATAAACACAGTGATGACTGACTTTGATAGACTCAGACCTTCTCAGCAATGAAAAGACCTAAAACAATTCCAAAAAACTCATGATGGAAAACACCATCCACTTTCAGAGATTGCACTATGGAGTCTGAATGCAAAGAAAAGCAGGCTATTTTCTTTTCTTTTGTTTTCCTTCTCATGGCTCCTCCTATTCATCCTGGTTCTTCTATACAACATACCTAATTTGAAAGTATGTTTAATCATAATGTATGTGTAGAGCCTATATCAGATTGCTTGCTGTCATGTGTAAGGTGAGGGATAAGAGGGGGAGAAAATTTAAAACTTATGGAAATGAATGTTGAAAACCAAAAACAAATAAACTTTTAATAAAGTATAACTGGGGAAATGACAAAATGAAGTATGGAAGCTAATTAAGGAAAATGATTCCTTAAGAATTAGAATTAGGTTATTGTAAGCCAATGTCCCTGTGAGACATTGAGAAATAATAAAGCAAAGTCAGATGAATCGAAATTAGAAGAAAATATTAATTATTTTACTGGAAAAACTGCTGACCTGAAAAATCCAGTCAAGAGAGATAATTTAAGAATTATTGGATCACCTGGAAGACATGATAATAAATAAGGGCCTTGACAAATTTCTTTCCAGAAATTGCTTTCAAGAAAACTGCCCTGATATCCTAGAACCAAAGGGTAAATTAGAAATTGAAAGACTCCACTGATTACCTTCTGAAAGACATCCAAAAATAAAAACTCCTAGGAATATTATAAACAAACTCCAGAGCTCCTGGGAGAAGGAGAAAATATCATAAGCAGTCAGAAAAATGTAATTCATATATCCTGGAATCACAGACTGGACAACAAAGAATTTAGCAATGTTTATGTTAAAAGATTAGAAGGCTTGGAATAAGACATCCTGGAGAGTGAAAGAATTAGGATTACAGGCAAGAATTACATATCCAGCAAACCTGAGGCTTATCCTTCAAAAAAATTGGATATTTAAAGATATGGAACAATTTCAATTATTCATGATGAAAATATTGGAGATGAATAAAGATTTTGACTTTCAAAAACAAGACTCAGAATCCTAAAAAAAAAGGTAAACAAGAAAGAAGAATCATAAAAGATTCAATGAAATTAAAATGTTCAATTACAATATGGGAAGATAACATTTATAAGTCCTAATAGCTTTATTATTAGAGCAGTTAGAATGAGTATACATAAGGTTATAGGTGTAAGTTAACTATGGTAGGATGATATCCAAAAATAAAAGATCATAAAGTGAAAAGGAAAGAAAGGGAAAAGGGGTAAGGAAAAGAGAGAATAGAATCAATTATCTCATGTAAAAGGAGTAGAAATTAGCCTTTATAATGGAGGAGAAAATGTATGATGGCAGCAGACATTGTTTTAAATGTAATCTCATCAAAACTCATTAAAATAACATGCACACACAATTGGGTATAGAAATTTATCTAACCCTACAGGGAAGTTTGAGGGGAGGGGGATTAGAGGAGTGGCATTGACAGAAAGGAAAAAGACTAGAAGAGGTGGTTGTCAGAAGGAGAGTGATAGATGGAAAAACAGAGGAAAAAAATAATATGAAGGGGAATATACAGTCAGAAATCATAATTGTAAATATGAATGTCATGAGCACACCCATGACATGGAAAGAGAAAACAGTGAATTTTATGATTAATACATAAAGGGTGATAGATACCATAAGCAAATTATGGAAATATGCAAGTTTTCCTGTCATATTTATGGATAAGGGAGGAATAATTTATTAACAAATTAGGTAACATTCTGGGATATAAAATGCATTATTTTTATTATGTTAAATTAAATAAAGTTTTTACATAAACAAAACCAATGCAGCACAACTTAGGGTAACAAAGAAAACAAACAACCAAAAAAAAAAAAAAGAAACCTGGAGGATACATTTGCATCAGTTTCTCTGATAAAGGCTTCATTTCTCACACAAAAATAAATCAAATTTATGAAAATGCATGTTATTTACAAATTGATAAATGTTCAAATGATATGATCAGCCTGTTTTCTGATTAATAAATAAGAGCTATCTGTAGTCATATAAAAGAAATTCTCTAAAACACAATTGATTAGAGAAAAGGAAATTCAAATACCACCTCACAGCTACCATATTGGATAATATGAAAAAAAAAGAAAGAAAATGACACATATTGAAGGGGATGTGTGGAAAACTGAGACACTCATGCATAGGTTGTGGAATTGTGAATTAATTTAACTATACTGGGGAACAATTTGGAAATATGGCCAACTGTGTATGCTCTTTGACCCAGCAATACCAATGCAAGTTCTGTCTCCCAAACAAACGCAAAAAAAGAAAGGAAAATGGTCCTTGTGTACTGAAATATTTATAGCATATATTTGGGGGTGGAAAAAGATTGAGAATTGAGGGAATGCCCATCAATTGTGGAATAGCTGAACAAGTTGTGATATATGATTGTGATGGGATACTATTGTGTTACAATAAATAATGAGTAAAATGCTTACAGAAATACCTAAAAAGTTAAATGAGTTGATGTAAAGTGAAATAAGCAGAACCAGGAGAACCTTGTATACAGAAGCAGAAATATTGCAAAGATTATTATCTGTAAAAACTTAGGTATTGTCAGCATTGTATTTATCTAAGATAAGCCCAAAATATTATTATAAAGATAATACCTACCATCAGAAAAGAACTATGGAGTCTGAATCCATACTAGGGCATTCTTTTTCATAAAGATTTTGAATATTGACAGTTATCAGCTCCACATATAGGGATGTGAACATTTTGCTCTTGTTCCATCCCAAGTAATGAGTGTGTGTTTGTGGGTGTGGGTGTGTGCACTTATGCATGTGTGAGTCTGTGTTTCTCTTGCATACCTTTTTATGTTTTTCTTGAGCCTTGTAATTGGAGATACAATTTTCCATTGAGCTCTGGCTTTTTCATCAGGAAAGTCTGGAAGTCTCTTATCTCATTAAACAACCATCTCCTTGCCTAAAAGATTATGCTCAGTTTTGCTGGATAGTTAATCCTTGGTTGTAGTCCTAGCTCTCTTGCCCTAAGAAATATCAAATTCCAGTCCCTCCTCTCTTTTAAGGTAGAAGCTGCTTGGTCCTGTGTGATCCTAACTGTAGTCCCCCAATATTTGAATTGTTTCTTTCTGGCTGCTTGTAGAATTTTTTCTTTAATCTTGTAATTCTGGAATTTGGCTACTATATTTCTTGGAGTTTTCAGTTTGGGATCTCTCTCAGGAGGAGTCTGGTGAATTCTATCGATAGCTGTTTTATCTTCTGATTCTAGGACCTCAGGACAGTTTTCTTTGACAATCTCTTGGAGGATGTTGTCTAGGCTGCTTTTTTCATCATGGCTTTCTGGAAGACCAATAATTCTTAGCTTGTCTCTCCTGGATCTGTTCTCTAGGTCAGTTATTTTTCCAGTGAGATATTTTACATTTTCTTCCAATTATTTGATCATCTTGTTTTGTTTGATTGACTCTTGCTGCATCATAGAGTTCTGAGTTTTAGTTTGATTGTTTCTAATTTTTAGTGAATTATGGTCTTCAGCTAGATTTTGAAGTTCCTTTTTTAGGGAGGTATTTTCTGCAATTACTTCACTGAGAAGTTTTTCCAAGTTGGTCACTGCCTCTCTTATTTGGTCTTTAAAATTTTTCTTAAGGTCCTCCAGGAAAGCTATTTGGGCTTGAGACCAGATCATGTTTCCTTCTGTGGTCTCAGGGGTGGGTGGAGAGTCTATATTGTCCTGTGTATTTTGTTATTCTTGCCCTGCATAGTATGCTTGAATAGATTTTCTTGCCTTCCCCTTCTCCTTCTCAGCTTCTTTCTTTCCCATTGTGACTTCCTGTTTCTTAATTTCTCAGGCTATGAGTTTAGGGCCTGATCCTTGACTTTGAATACCTCTGGGTGGCTAGTTTATGGCTAAGTCAGGGAAGTCAGTGAGGAATGTAGATATGGAGGTGGGGGTGCCTCTGACCACTTCAGATTTCTGCCTCTACACCCCTGGGCTATAAGTAGGCTTTTGTTGGTGAGGTGAGGTTGGGCTTGTTGGGACCCCACCCTCTCTTCTCTTCAGACTTTGCCATTCCAGCCCCTGTATTATACAGGCAACTGTTTCAAAACTTCCAGGCTGGGGGCTGAGTGCAGCCAGAGAAGTTGTGCTCTCCAATGGGGGCCCAACTCTCCTACCTGGCTCCGATGATCCTTCCCTCCATTCATCCTCGGTAAGTCTGCAGGCTGGGGCTTTTACTCTCTCTGGTGTAGTCTGCTTGTCTGCTCTTAGGTCTGAGCTGTGCAGACCCCACTCGCTCTGCCCTCAACCTGTCTGGACACACTGGGCAACCTCCTGGGCTGGACTCTGCCAAGCTCCGTCTTCCAGTGGGCTCTATCACTCCAGAATCTGCTCAGATTCACCCTTTGAGAATTAGTGACAGAGGAGCTCACCAAGGTTGCTGCTTCCTTTCCACCATCTTGGCTCCTCCCCCCTAGGGTATTCTTTTAAAAAATATTATTAGTCAGTTTTTTTCCCAACATGACTAGTATGAAAATATGTTTTATGTGACTAAACATGCATTACCTATATCAAACTGCTTGCTTTTACAATGAGAGTGGAGACTAAATAAGAAGGGAGAAAATTTAAACCTCAAAATTTAATTAATGGAGATAAAATTGTTATTTAAAATGTAATAGGAATAAGAATATTAAATGCCATAAAATATTGAGCATTTTATTCAATATTCCTTTTATGAACAATAAATTATTTTAGAAAAGTTAACTATTATGATAATTAATTGTGGGTATCATTCAGTCTGAACAAAGAAAGTCTGTTTACCAAATTAAAAAGCCTGATGATGGAATCATTCTATGGGACATATAATGAAATTTTGTAGCCAACTGCAAAGTATACTTGACCAAAAATCATGATAGATGGGTATGTGAATCTTATCTGTGATATTAGTTTTATGAAAATGGACAGTTTTTAAAATGTACTTGTGCATCAGTTTTGTCATCTTAACTGAGTATAATGCATGGTATTATCAAATGAGATTATGGATTCAAAGCATGTGTCAGTTATTGTTATCACTGGATTATTATGTTTGTGTGTATACACAAATACACACATGCATGTATATACATACATATATGTGGAAAGTTTAAAGTATCTTTAAATGCAAACAGTACATTTAAATTCTGACTTCCTTTAGGTATCTAATTGTCACTGAAATTGGGAACTAGACCTGGATTCAGGAAGACCTGAATTCAAATCAGATCTAAAACCCTTATTTGCTGTATTACCCTGGGAATGTCATTTAACTTCTGTCTCCCTCAGGTTCCTCATTTGCCAAAGGGATAATAAAACAAATATTTCCCATTGTTATTGTAAGGATCAAATGAAACAATATTGGCAAAGTGTTTTGCAAACCCTAACATGTTATTTAAATGCTAGCTATAATTAGTAAGCATTAAAGTAAAGAAATACTGTATTTCTCTGTACAATTTATACACTTAAAAACATTTTAAGCATAAAGAATATCAGATTATCTTCATATGTCTTTCATAACTGAGTGTTGCTGTTTTTGTCAATTCTGTCTTACCATTATAAAGACAGCAATATCCAAAGTTCTGTAGTATTATATGCATGATATCCTGCTTTAGAATCTGAGGAATATTTATATGTTAAATTCCTGAAAGTTATTAAAGATTTCCAACTATATTCAGACTATTTACTAGAAGGGGGCTTCATCATATCTTATGTCAGACAATTTCTTTAGACACTCAGATATATTATCAGAAGGTATTAGTGATACCTGCAGACAAGGTTTGAGCTAGCTAGTTTTTGGTTGCTATCACAGATAGAAAACTTATCCTTGCAAGTAAAACCTAAAATAAAATAGCCACACAACACACACACACACACACACACACACACACACACACACACACAGAAAACCAACAGTGATAATAAGTGATGAAGGCAGAATAGTATTCTAAAAATGTGATACAATTAAAATATTGTTTATAGATATTAGTTAAAGTTAACTGGAAAATGCTATCCATATTATTCTTTTTTAATTTTCAATTTTATATTTATAAAATTGGTAGAGAATTTTCCTTTTACTCCTGTGTTTTGATGTCTGGAAATTTCCAGTAAAATATTTTGCAAGTGTTATCCAACTCTTCATTATTCAGAGAAATAGGAGTGAAGGAATGGTAAAAGTAAGTGAGATTTATAGAAAACATTTTTTTCATCAGCAATAACCCCTTAATCAAGGTTCTTTAATAAGCAACAAGACTAGCAGATTGGAATTTCAGTCAAAAAGAGCAACCTGCTTATGTAGAGAAAAACCTGATTTTACTCTATTTAAGAATAAATCTTGGGGCGGAGCCAAGATGGCGGAATAGAATCAGCTCATCCAAGCCACTCTGCCCCCAGATTCCCCCCAAATTATGTAAAAGGGGACTCTGAACAACTTCTGGAGCCCCAGCACCCACAGAACAACACAGAGAAGCTAACGTCCTGCTGAGGACAGCCCAGCAGCCCTGCAGGAAGGACCGGCGCAGCAGTCTGGGAGCCTGCAGCGCGCAGCGCACAGAGCGCAGGGAGCAGAGCTGAGCAGAGCCCAGGTCCGCGTGAGCCGAGGTTTTAGCCCAAGGGCGGCAGGGCCAGAAGCTGGCTGGAGTAACTCCAGAACACCAGCATCTGTGGCGACTCCAGAATTATCAACATAGACATGCCTAGGACAAAGTAAGAGGTTAGTGTCCTATGGATTTTGGGACCAGTATTTGGGAAATACATTGGCTCATTACCTTGGGGGCTAGAAGCCACTGAGGAGACACCCCATTTTGTAGTTTTCAGAGGCATCTCCAGCTCCTAGCCTGCGAATTTGTAGGGAGATCCAGCGATCAGTCTTGGGGGGGCGGGGTAATCGCTCTTGCTTTAACATCCCTGGATCTGGATTGTGATCTAGGGTGGAAGTCATGGGTGGGTTTACAGCTTGCCAGAAACGGAAGTTGCCCCCCACACGTTTGGGACGAAAATTCCTCTATCTGGCCTCAAAACCATAGTGTGGCAACAAGCCCAAAAGTCAAATAATTAAGTGGCAACATGCCAAGGCAAAGGAAACAGAAAAATGCAACCCTAGACTCCTTTTTTGGGGGGCATAGAGCGGGAAAAGGACTGTGAGGTCAGAAGTCCTGCTCCAAAAGCCCCAGGGGAAAACATGACTGGGTTGCAGGCCATAGAGGACCTTAAGAAGGACTTTAAAAATCAAATAAGAGAAGTGGAGGAAAAATTGGAAAGAGAAGTGAGAAGGATGCAGGAAAAGTATGAAATGAGGGTCAACAGCTTGACTAAGAAAAACAACACCTTAAAAAATAGACTAACTCAAATGGCAAAGGAGGCCTAAAAGGGCAAAGAGGAGAAGAATGCATTAAAAAGTCGAATTTTCCAGATGGAAAAAGAATTTCAAAAGTTCACTGAGGAGATTCATTCCTTCAGAGTTAGACTGGAGCAAATGGAAGCTAATGACTTTATGAGAAATCAAGATGCTGTTAAGCAGATCCAAATAAATGAAAGAGTAGAAGGCAATGTGAAATATCTCATGGGAAAAACCACTGACCTGGAAAATAGATCCAGGAGAGACAATTTAACAATTATTGGACTACCCGAAAGCCATGATCAAAGAAAGAACCTAGAAATCACCCTTCAAGAAATTCTCAAGGAAAATTGCCCTGATGTTTTAGATCCAGAGGGCAAAATAGAGGTTGAAAGAATCCACCAATCACCTCCTGAAAAAGATCCCAAAAAGAAAACTCCCAGGAATATTATAGCCAGGTTCCAGAATCCCCAGATCAAGGAGAAAATACTTCAAGCAGCCAGGAAGAAACTATTTCAATATTGTGGAAACACAATCAGAATAGCCCAGGACCTGGCAGCTTCTACACTGAGGCATTGAAGGGCATGGAATATGATATTCCAGAGGGCAAAAGAACTGAGAATGAACCCAAGGGTCACCTACCCAGCAAAACTGAGTATTTTGTTTCAGGGGAAAATATGGTCATTCAGTGGAATAGAGGACTTTCAAGGATTCTTGAGGAAAAAATCAGAATTGAATAGAAAATTTGACATCCAGACACAAGAAGGAAGAGATGCCTGAGAAGGTAATCAGGGAAAAGAAATCAAAAGGAACTTATCAAAGTTGAACTATTTACATTCCTATATGGAAAAGCAATAACTGTGACTGATGGTATCTTTCTCACTATGAAAATAATGGAAGAAGGGTGTGTGGTCATATGAATACATATGTGAATGTGTGTGTATATGGTTACAGTTATATATGGATAGAGGGCATAGGTTGAATCTGTTGGGAAGGGAGAATACTCAAGGGATGAAATTATGAGGTGAGAGAGGAAAGTGGCAAGAGGAGATGGGGAGAGAAAGGGTAGGGTAAACTATCTCATGTAGAAGAAGTAAGGGGAAGTGGTTACAAGGGAGAGGGAGAATAGGAAGGGAAAAAAAAGGCAAAACCACATTTTCATTGAATTTGGTTCAGGGAGAGAATGACATATATACATATTATATTCATATATTAATTAGATGCTATAAATTAAGTCTTGAAATTAGTGCCCTTGCCTTTGAGATATACCACCACACTGTAAATGTACATTTGACATTTTTTTTTCCTTTTGGAGGGCAATTGGGGTTAAGCAACTTGGCCAAGGTCATATGGCTAGGTTTTTATTTGTGTGTGCATTAAGTGTCTGAGGCCGGATCCGAACTCAGGTCCTTCTGACTCCAGGGCCGGCACTCTACTCACTGCGCCACTTAGCCGCCCCTACATTTGACATTTATGAGATATATTTTGCTTTTTCTGGGGCCTAGACTGCAAAGTTCTTTTGGTCCAGAACGGATAGACAACTTAATTATTTGCCAAATTGCTGTCAGGTTGTAAATTTATCTAAGCACAATTCCTTTGTTGTTCTTTCAGTGATTAAAAGATAAAAAAAAAAAAACACAAGGCTCAAGAACTCAATTAAAGAATATTGCAATTAGCACAAAGTCTTCTGCAATCAAATTTCAAAATACAATCAGACTGTTGGGAGAAAGAAGACTCTAGTATTGCAGTTGCATCTATTTATATTCTTACCCAAACCTTTAACCGTTAAGTTTTTTCAAGATGTCAACAAGATATACATGCTTTACATTTTATTTTTAATGAACATTTAAGCTTTATGGGTCGTAGAGTCTTACAAGTTGTTGCTAAACAACCTCTCTTTCTCATTACAGGATTCATTTCACAGGCAGCAGTAATGTTTCAAGGGAGTTGGTATTACTTTTACAGTCTGTACATTTACTCATGTATTAAACTTCAGTTTAATTTTTAAAAATAACCAGGATTTATCTGTAGAGGCAATTCTTTAGCTAACTAGTCCTAAATAATCTCTTTTCCTAAAGGTATCCAGGAATTTAAACAATGTAGGGAACCTAGTAAGTAAATGGGGTACAAATGGGCATAATACTAATCATGTAGGGACATGGCTCTGATTTGATTTTTAAAGGCATCTGCTTTAAGTAATATTGGTGAAATAAGTATTCATTCAGACAAGATAAAAACTCTAGAAATTACAGAATGAAAGTGTCTAAGCATGGTGGGACTGACCACCTACAAATGCAGATAACTAAAAGAAATTGTATTGAGAAAGGCAAACTCAGAGTAAGTTCTGAATGAAAGCAAATGAGAAGGGGATATGGTTAGAATAAAGACAAAATGTTATTTTGATATCAACTTGTTTTGATATAAACAAAAAAACTAACTTTGTCATAAGCTTAAAGAACACATACAAATGAAATAACATTATTCAGGAATATCCTTTTACGTAATCTCAGAATCTAGTATTACATCATAGATACTGTTAATGTGTTTTTTCTAGAATGTTTTTTATATTGTATCAGTGATTTAAACATTTAAATCAATAGAATCTACCATAACAAAAATAATTACTCATTCATTTTAATTTAGGAACTATAGAGCATTATATAAAACTACAAGGGGTGCCCAAACAAAATCAAGAAGAAAAAAATAACAATATTTTAGGGTTGGAAAGTTTTTGATAAAAATGGGCCTTTTTCATGGGAGCAAATATAATTATATACATATATATGCATTTATTCATATTCTTAAATTTGGCAAATGCATCTTTAAAACAACTACAAAAATGCTTAAAGCAATGTAATTATGTTGTTCAGGGTGTTAGGCAATTATTGTCAGTTTTAATGCTTTGCCACTGTATCATGCCTTAGGCAAATACTCTGTGTTCATGAATATTGGAAAGAACAAGTCATAAATCTGTAAACTGAATATAAGCATCATTCAAACTGCTTGGACTCTTGGGGCATTTAAAGGAGTAACATATATTTTAATCTGTGCACTGCTGTTTTTATTTGCAGCTTTCCATCTTTCTGTCTGTCTTTCCACCTCCTGTCTTTCCATCTATTCATTATTATTCCAATTAAGGTCAGGCTACGTGACAGATGTGACAAGCACTCACTTTCCAATGGTATAGATTCTAAGTAGAACTAATTACTATACATGAAACTGAATGCATGCACTACAGCTGCCACCACAGACTCCCATGTCAGTCATCTTGCTCACTTGAGTAACAGGCATGATGATGGAGGAAGAAAGTCCTCAACCTTCTTCCAGGATAATATTTCCAGACATTACTTTATTGTTTTCATCACTTGAAAATGAGCTGGGTCTATCGTTAAGGAAACCAGTTAGTCATTCAAAGGATAAGTTATGAGAAATGCAGCCATTTAAATGGAGATTTGGGCAAACTGGTCAGCCTTTCTGTGGCAGAAAAGCCAGTATGCTAGCCATCATTAATGAATTTGTCATTAGTGGATTTGTCTTTAGAAATGGAAAAAGTGAATGGTAACTTAAGGAACAATTTGAAAATAATTACCACTTACTCAAGATATAATCACATACTGAAGCTAAAATTTCAAAGTGGAACTGATATTAAAGCAAAAAAGAAAATTTATCAAATTCATTAATTATTTCGTTCGTTTTGCATTTATTTTAGAAACCAGAAATTAGTTTGAGTGAACTAGAAATTTTTTTCACCTGACATTTCTGCATGATAGGATTGACTATGATTGACATCCTCCTGTGATATGCAAGTCAATTTGAATTCAAATATATGTATGAAAGGGAAACACTATTTCTATTAGAATCAATCATGATATGGGGAAAATATAATGGGCTTGTACCTGGATTTGATCCTAGTTCTTCTTGTTATACCTGTGTGACACTTGGAATACAATATATTTTGGAACTGTAACTTTTTTATTACATCTATAAATTATGAGAAGGGGATTATATGACCGCAAAGTACCTTTCTTTTTTGTTTCAAATTGATCATTTTTATTTTTTTTATTTTTTAAATCAAATTTTATATTTACTTTTATTTTACATCATTCATTTCCACAAGATTTTAATTTATGAACTTTCTCTGTCTTTCCCTTACCCACCACCCCCAAAACACTGATCACACTGTATACTCCTTCCCCCAATCTGCTCTCTCTTGTATCCATAGGAAACGCCCCTCTAACTTTCCAGTAGGCAAAGATGGATTTTTATACCCCAGTTCCTGTGTAACTTATTTTCCCAGTTGCATGTAATAATAATGTGTTTATGTATATATGTATATATATATATGTGTATATATGTGTGTGTATGCATATGTATATATGTATATATGTGTGTATGTATATATATATATAAAACATTTGAATTACATATTCTTTCCTTTCCTCCCTCATCACCCACCCTTACTGGAAAGATAAGCAATTCAGTGTTGGTTGTACTTGTGAAGCTACACAAAAGATTTCCATAGTAGATATATTGTGAAAAACTGACTATATATTCCTCCATCCTATCCTGGCCTCCACTTGTTTTATTGTCTATTTTGACTCTGTCCCTTTTCAAAATTGTGTGCTTCCAAATTCCATCGCCCACAACCTGACCTCCCTTTGATCATTCCCCCCCCCCCCATCCCCTTCTCCCCTACTCTCCTGTAGGGTGAGATACCATACTTAGTGTGTAAGTCATACCAAATTACCATGTGTAAGTCATAAGCCAAATTCGATGAGAGTAAGGTTGACCCATTCCCTTTTGCCTTTCTCTTCTTCCTGTCCACTGTAACAGTTTTCCCTTACCTCTTCTATATGAGATAATTTACTCCATTCTGTTTCTCCCCATCTCCTCTCATTTTATTCCTCTCCTACCTCTGAAATCAACTTTTAATATATCATCCCTTCCTATTCAGTTGGTCCTGTGCCCTCTGTCTCTCTGTCTCTGTCTCTCTCTCTGTCTCTGTCTCTCTCTCTGTCTCTGTCTCTCTCTGTCTCTGTCTCTCTCTCTCTGTCTCTGTCTGTCTGTCTGTCTCTCTCTCTCTGTCTCTCTCTCTCTCTCTACATATATATATATATATATAAACATATATATGTATATAAATAGACATATACATATATATGTATTCATTTTTATTCCCTTCAACTATTCCCATACTGAGAAATGTTTCATATGTTACAATTATCATTTTTCCATGTAGGAATATAAATAGTTCAACTTTGATAAGTTGCTCGTGATTTGTTTTCCCTGTTTACCCTCCCATGCTTCCATTGCTTCTTGTATCTGAATGTCAAATCCTCCATTCAGCTCTGACTTTTTCATCAAGAATGATTTAAAGTCCTCTATTTCTCTGAATTACCATGTTTTCCCTGAAACAATATGCTTAGTTTTACTGAGTAGATGATTCTTGGTTTTAATCCTAGCTCCTTTAACCTCTGGAATATCATATTCCACTTGATCCTTCAGTGTAGATGCTGTCAGGTCCTATATTATCCTGATTATGTTTCCACAACATTCAAATTATTTCTTCTTGCCTGCTTTTAATATTTTTTCCTTGTTTTGGGAACTCCAGAACCTGGTTATAATATTCCTAGTAGTTTTCTTTTTGGGTATCTTTTTCAAGAGGTGGTCATTGGAATCTTTTTTTTTCTTTCTTTTAATATTTTTTTCTATTTTGGAGGGTGAAGGTAGGGCATTTGGGGGCAAATGACTTGCCCAAGATCATGTGGCAAGATTTTGTGTTAGCTATCAGAGGCCAGATTTGAACTCAGGTTCTTCTGATTTCTGGGCTTGTACTCTATTCACTGTGTCACCTAGTTGTCCCTGGTGGATTTTTTTCAACCTCTACTTTTCCATTTGGTTCTAAAACATCAGGGCAATTTTCTTTGAGAATTTCTTGAAAAATGATTTCTAGATTCTTTTTTTGACCATGGCTTTCAGGTAGTCCAATATTTTTTTAGTTTTGTCTTCTGGATCTATTTTCCAGGTTAGTGGTGTTTTCAATGAGATTTTTCCTATTGCCTTATATGCTTCATCCTTTTGGATCTGTTCATTAGTATCTTGATTTCTCATAAAGTCACTACATTACATTTGCTGCAAACTAATTCTGAAGGAATAATTCTCTTCACTGAGCTTTTGAGACTCTTTTTTCCCTCTTGCATATTTGGCTTTTTAAGGCATTTTTCTTCTCATTGCCTTTTTGAGCCTCCTTTGCCATTTGAGTTAGTCTATTTTTTAAGGTGATATTTTCTTCAGTGCAGTTGTTGACTCTCTTTTCATGAGTTTATTGCATCATTCTCATTTCTCTTCCCATTTTTCCTCCAGTTCTCTAATTTGATTTTCCACATCCTTCTTAAGCTCCTCTATGGCCTGTAACCAGTTCATATTTTTTGAAGCTTCTGGTGCAGGAGTTCTGACTTTGTTTTCTTCCTCTCATTCCATGGTTTTATCCTTTTTGTCCCCATAAAAGAAATTCACAATCAGATTGCTGTGCTTGCTTTGCTCCCTTTGTTTGCCAATGTTGCCACTCAATTACTTGGCTTTTGAGCTTTTTGCCACAGAAGAACTCTCCTTCCAGAGAGGAGAGCTTTGTCCCACATAGCTGGGGTTTTCACAGCTGACTGAGCTATTAGTTGGGTGGTCTCTGTGAACTCTCCACATGCTCTCGTTCTCTAGTCATGCACTTCCACCCTAGACAACAATCCACGTGCAAGCAGGTTAAAACAAGCACGATTAGCTCTCATTGTCATTATTTATATTTAGGGTCATTATTTATACTTATTTGAAGTGGTTATGGGGGAAGCTCAGGAAGTTTTCTTGCTTCTATTCTGTCATCTTGGCTCTGCCTCAAAGGACCTTTCTAACTCTAAGCCTATGATCTTTGATTCTGTGACCTCACTGACTTATGATCAATGAAGGTTCTTTTACCTAAAGAAAGAATGTATTGTATGATTTGCTTTTGAGAAATATGTTAAAAATAGTGCTTTTTTGAGTTGATAAGGTTGTACTTTAAAATTTTATTTCTGTAGGTTTTATAGGTAATTTTTCTTTAAAATGGCATTATCTGCTAATAGAATAAAATTTAAAATAACCATAATAATAGCAATAAAATGCTTATAAGATTTACTTATATTCTGAGAACTTTAAAACACTTTAAAGCTAATATTCTACCAAAGGGTATCTCCAAACCTACGTTGTATATTTCATGCATTCTTTGTCAGATTCATAAATAATACAAACCCACTAGAGAATTCTGATTTCTTCATGTTCTGTATTAACTCCTAAAATTAAAGAAAATAATGAAGAGGACATCTTGCTCATTATTCATGTCTTTTGAAATATAAGAGAAATATTTTAAGTCAACTGTCCACTTTCTCTATGTCTCCCATTAAAGATCATAAAACTTAGGTCCAAAGGTTTATAAGACTAATCTCATTTATTTAAGCATCACCTACTTACTTTTAGAACTCTGTTTTTATGACCCTTCATGCAACTTTAATGATTCTAATTCTCCATTTGAAGGAAACAATAGTTCATAAGACAGATAGCACTCAAGAAAATTCATTAAGTGTCCACTATGTGCAAGGTTTTAGGAGATTTACATATAATAATAAAAAATGGTCCTAGACCTCAAGAAAGATATATTCCACAATGGGAACACACATATACTGGAAGAGAGAAAGCATGAACTACCAGGGAAATGTCTAAGACCCTGTGAGCACATAATATTTGCTTATTGATTGATGACAAACAAATACAAATACAAAACCATCTTTATTGGATATCACTCTCTAGCTATTGTTCTATCTCAAGGTAAGTCTTGATCAGTTCGCTTCATATAAATTTTTCAACTACATGCAGCTCAAGGTCTCACAATGTGTCTTCTAACCCAAACAAGGAAAGGTACTGTTTTTTCAAAGGTTATGAATAATTGCTCCATTATTAAATATGATGTCCTTTTAATTCTATCTCAATTTTTTGGTAGAATTAATTACTTAAACACATAATTTAATAGGAATCAGTTATGCCAATAACCAAAGTAAATGTGTTAACAAAGTAAGAAAAAGAAAGAAAGGAAGATAGAAGGGAAGAAAGGAAGGGAGGAAGGAAGGAAGGAAAAAAAAAGACTGCTAAGAAACAATAAACTATTGCTACAAAATAACCTAATTTATTCTCAGAAAACAAGCAAAGATCATCTGAAGAAAATGCAAAACAGAATTGTTATTTGTATCTCTACACTAAGGACATCTCCTTGAAATTTTAATTTGATGTATTAGGATGCAGAAATATTACACCTAAAAATAAATCCCCAAATGGAGACATGATACTGCATAATGACTTTGCTTTATAACATGCTTCATAAACAGTTAATAAACAAATGTATTGAGGAGATGAAATTGAGCATACTTTGTCCAGTAAACTCACCTGACTTACATCCCAACGAAAACTTCATGCATATAATTCAAGTATAGAATTAGGAAATAAGAACTGCTTTTCAAAGGTACATTTAATATCCATAGCTTAAGAAGTAAGATTTTGTAATGAAGAATTCAAGGGTATTTTAGAATCTTGGAAAAGTATGCCAAGCCAAATAAAACAAATGTGTCCAGAAAATGAAAATGTATTTTATATTGAAATATATTAACATGTAAAACTTTTACTCTTTGCAGTATAAGTCATGCATTTAATTACCTTAGTTTGTTCCAGATAACTTGCATACTACTGAAGTTCAGGCCCTCATCAATCAACTGTCCTATTAATTCTTATAAGGGCATCCTAACTATTTTCTCTTCTTTTTTTTAATTTAAAAAAAAATATTTTTTTTAAATTTTAAAAAAAATTTAAATTAAAAAAAATTTAGGGAAATTGGGATTAAGTGACTTGCCCAAGGCCACAAGGCTAGGTTTTTATTTGTGTGTGTTAAGTGTTTGAGGTGGGATCCAAACTCAGGTCCTTCTGACTCCAGGGCCGATGCTCACTCACTGTGCCACCTAGCTGCCCCTATTTTCTGTGCTTCTAACTAAACTTCTCTCCAATTCATCAGCCTCACAGGTATCTATTCCATATTCTGAAATTCAGGTCTGACTATGTCATTTCTATCTTTAAAAAAACGTCAGTTTATCCTTATTTCTCCTAGGATAAAATATAAACTTCCTAGATCATGTATAAAAGTACTACAGATGTTTTTTTTTTCTTGCTTTCACTTACAGCTTTTTTTTTACTTTTATTTTGCTATTCTCTACATTTCAGCCAAACTTGTCATTGGGCAGTTCTTCAACATTATATCCATTTGCCCCACTCTTAGATAGACTCCGATAACAGGAATATACTCTTATGAACTCCCCTTCTTAGATTTCCAAATTTCCTTTAAAAGATCCCTCAGTTACTACTTATATACATCTTTCCTCATTTCCTTAGTATAATCTTCCTCCTTAAGTAATACTCTATTTTCCTACCTGTATAGATGCTATGCTATAAACTCAAAAAAGTATATAAGCTCCATGGAATTAGTTACTGTTTTATTTTTATCTTCATATAATCAGCACCTATCACAGTGTTCTGTATGTGGTAAATGCTAAATTTTTTGTGAATTTTTGTAGTTACACAGGGTAGTAGAATTGAAATAAGGAAGAGGGTCAAAGATTCTTGACCATTAAGAAGAATACTTATGGCAGAAATATTATAAAGACATAATAGTTTAAGATAGACTAAATTGCACTAACTTTTGTAAAGAAGGTACTATCCAGTATCTCTTTTCAAAACAGAAACAAACACAATCTTGAGATTCATTTTTAAAACATGTCCATTACTATCCTCTTAGGAAATAAAATGCATCAAAGAATCTTTTTATTCTTTACAATATGTTTTACTTTTGACTCTCTAATATTCGATCATGTATGAAATCTTTTACTATCTATTTAAGAGTCCAAAACATTCCTTTTTGACTTTGCCTTTTAATTTACCTTATCATTCTAGTAACAAATATTTTCTCATCGTTATTATATATCCATTATAAGGGCTTCATGGGCTCTTATTAGTTATTCATTACCACACAAATAGACAAATGATGATGACAATTTGTAAATAAAAGACCTGTATTTAACAGTATAACTGTATGGGTTGTATACTGAAGAGCAATGGATTTGATCATTAATATTTTGACTCATGCTGTGCTATGAGAGAAAATAAATGAACCTCTTAGAACATGGCATGGGGGTAGGAAGGGGAGGGAAGGAACCACCACTGAAAATAAATTTCTTCTCAAGTATCCTTTGAGGAGTTTCCTTCTATTTATTTTCAGATATGGTATCAGTTTAAATGAGTAAAAATAGGCTAGAGAAAAGCTGTTTAGTCCTTTCTGGCTTGTCAGGGCTCTATTTACTATCACATAAATGCCTTTAGCTTGGAAAAAAGCAGGTTAAAATAAGGCTAATTTTCAAGTTTTTGAGGAATCTGCAACTTGAGCAGGTACAACAACAAAAGAAATATTCTAAACTGTTAAAATATATTTCAAATCTTCTTTCAGGCCAATTTATCCCCAAGAGCTATACGTTTGAAGCCATTGCTTTTTAAGTAGTTTTTCAGTATTCCAAAGAGTATCTGCTTGAGCTGCAGATGTATCAATGACTTTAAGATAACAGATATGACTCTTCAGGCTGATGTAGTGAGAGCCAGCTTAATATGAATGTTGGCATTTCCTGCTTATGTATCTCAATTTATTTATCTAATCTCTTTTTTCAAGCTATACCATTGAGAATGTACTCAGTATTATTCATTCTTAGACAGAGATTTCATTAAGAGTTCACATATGACAAAGTCCAGGGTACAATGTCTTGACACTGTATGGGATCAGGCCATCTCTAACACTTTCTGATTTTTGGACAAATTAAGTAATATCTAGAGGAAAAACTTCTTTGAGTTTGATTTTTAATTGTTTCTTTTTGTTATTTATCTCTATAACTTTCTATCAACTACAACAAAACAACTATCCTTAAGTATCTGAAGGGCTCTCATATGGATAAGGGATTATAGTTGTTCTATTTGACCCCAAAAGGTACAGTTAGGAGCAATAGATGGAAGCTACCAAGAATCCACTTCAGGCCTGATGTGACTGAAATTTTCCATAAATTAGAATTATACAACACTGGTATGGGTTCCTTCTAGAGTAGGTTCCCCTGCTTTAAGGGCTTTAAGTAAAGTGTGAATTGCAAATTATCAGGTATATTATAATAGTTGATCTTTTGTCAATGCCTTCTAATACATGGCTGCTATTACACAAATTACCAATAGCATATCCTTCATTTATCCCAGTGTGAAAATCAGGGAAGTCCAGGGATTTCTTCTATGACCCAATGGAAAGAGATTTAGATTTGGAATTAGAGAACTTGGATACAAATTTCCCCTCTGTCACATATGATCTCTATGACCATGGGCAAGTCATCCCTCTCAATTTTAAGTTCCTCATTCTTTACCTTACCGAGTAGGACTTGATAGCATCTAAGGTTCCTTTCAATTCTAAATATATGATCTTGTAAATACAAAGGTGTATATAGATATGCATTAAATCACAGTGGGTAAATTCACAGAGAAACATATTTAAAGCCCCTTCCTGCCCTAAATATTTATGGTATTACATGTGTATTATGTATATAGGTGAATAGCTAGAGAGATATATAGAAAAATAGATAGATAATAGGTTACTGGCTAGGGCTACTTTGATTATATTTTATTATGATATAAATAACTCAAATGCGTAGATAACTAAATTTCCAAATATTCAGGCCTAAAAAAGTATAACTAACTATATATAAATACATAATCATAGTTATAATACCCCTTGGGAAATGATTAGCAATATTTATTTCCTTGTGGAGGCCTCTAAAGGTCAATTAAATCAGGTGTTATTGTTCTTTAGGCACACATTGTAAATTAGATTTAGTCAGGCAGTTTTATAAAAAAAAATGCATTAAATGAATTCAGATCATGGCTATTTATGAGGTCCATTTCACTCTTTTCATCTCTTTAAAAGTACAAACAGCAATAAGACACATTATACTTGTTATTTAAATACCCAGAATAAAAAGTGGATAAAACACTAACTGAATTGTGTCTTCAGAAATAAAAGGAAAATACTGAAGATTTTAATGAAAAAAGACAATGCTGGAAAATATGTCAATGACATGGTATCCTTTTTCTATGCTACCAAACTTATCGATATTATTGAATGATTCCTTTTCATCTGTCTTTTGTTTTTTATTCTGGATTGGGTTTCTTTCATCATGGAATGCTGTTATTCTTTAAAGACTCATTTGTGATAAATCTGAACATTAGACAGAGAATATACCATTTCCTAAGATTTAGGGGCACCACTATCATTAAAATGAATACATAAATATGTTTGTGATTCTAAACATGAAAACCCTCATTGAATTTGAAAAAGCAATAGAGGTTCATTTGTCTTTATGAAATTCAGTTTATTCACCACTGGTTTTCTCATCCACCACTACAGTAGGAGCTGAAAATTCACTTTTTTAGTGAGCTAAAACCAAAAGTAGAACATTTTTACTTCTTCAAAGAGTTTCATAATTGGTTTTACAACACATGCTTCATATAGAAGTTAGTCCAATGTGCATTAGAGAATCCGTTAAGTGCAGTTAAATTACCTAAATGAGCTGTAGCTAGTAAGCTGAACAGCAATTAAACTCTCAAGAGCACATCCTGATTTTTAAGAATATAATCTATCAAAAGATACCATCTTCCCAAATTTTGCTTTCAAGAAGAGAGAATAAAACTAAGAACTTATAGGACAAATGAGACAGGAAAAAAATGAGCTCTAATAGATTTCCATGAAGGAAATGTTCAGTTACTACAGTTATTTTGTTTCTTTCAGTTTACAGAGAGAACCACATGGAGTATTTGATTCCAGTTATGGGCATATGTTAAGTTGTGTTCCAAAACGGTACTTATTTTGAAATTTAGTCTTTATATCACGGTATATCCAACATTTTTATAGTTTCAGAGATTAGGAACCAGGGATAGATACTACTCCTTTGATTTAATTAATATTTGAAATTCCCTCCATACAGGTTAGCATTTTCTACATAACTTATAGTCTCAAAGAGCTGCCTAAGGTTTTGGAGAAAGTATGTGACTTTACAAGGATTAAAGTATCATTAAGTGTCAGAAGTGGAATTTGAACCTACATGTTTCTGGCTTCAAGGTTGCATATGTATCCATTATACTCTCTGTCTCCATCTTTCTCTATTTTCATCTCTCTGTCTCTGCCTCTCTGTCTCTCTCTGTTTCCCTTTTTCTCTCTTCCCTAGCACGACATTTGCTCATTCCTGGTGGAATTATTATTATATATTTAGATTATCATTATATATTAGATTTCTGTTGGTATGTGCATATACACATCTATACCTCCTTCTCATGTGATAATTGAAGAAGACACCAGGTATCCATTAATAAAATATCGATTCTGTGCCCCTCCCCACCTTTCTGATGGTGGCTGCTTCTCCCATAAGACTATTTCTGGAAAGCTCCAAACAGACTTCACCCCACTCAGAGTCTTAGGTCGCTCTCATCTGAATAGCAGAGATCTCGTTAGACTTCTGCTATATAGGTTCCTCTTATCTCAGAGTTGGAAGAGACCCAAGAAGCCAGCCATGGGGAAGGTTAACGTGGCCAAGCTGCGCTACCTGACACGGGACGACTTCAGGGTTCTGACTGCGGTCGGAATGGGCATGAAGAACCATGAAATAGTTCCTTGCAGTTTGATTGCCTCCATAGCCAGTCTGAAACATGGTGGTTGTAATAAGATTTTGAGAGAACTGGCAAAACATAAACTCTTAGCTTATGAATGAACTAAAACTGTCCAAGGATATCGTTTAACAAATGGAGGTTATGATTACCTTGCTTTGAAAGCACTTTCTTCAAGACAGGTGTTTGATTCTGTTGGAAACCAGATGGGTGTTGGTAAAGAATCAGATATTTACATCGTTGGAAATGAAGAGGAGAAACAGTTTGCACTAAAGCTTCATAGATTAGGAAGGACTTCATTCCGAAATTTGAAAAACAAACGTGATTACCACAAGCACAGACATAATATGTCATGGCTTTATTTATCCCGTTTGTCTGCCATGAAGGAATTTGCCTACATGAAGGTACTCTATGAGAGGAAATTTCCAGTTCCAAAACCAATTGATTATAATAAAATATCAATATTTTGTAGACACAGTGAAAATAAAGCACAATCATTTTTGATCACTAAAGGCAACTCCTATTTGTATGTTTTGAACTCATAATCAAAATGTGAAATTTTCTTTATCAACTATATCTCTGAAAAAACAAACAAACCTTCCAGTCAAAAAATGCAATGATGGCTTGGTATCTCCCACAGTTACAGACTCTCAGAAATATCTAGGATGAAGGGAGCTGATTTACTTTCTCAACAACATCTCTACTCACATAAAGATAACAGGAACTTTTATTTTACTGGGCATAGACAATTGTAGTAAATCAGTTGAATAAGTTTGGGCCATCTTTCAAACTGTGTTTTGATAGTTTTGTTAACCATGCCTTTGCCCTGAACTATTGTTTCTGAATTTGCTCTTTGATGCCAACGTATCTGTACAAACTATAAGTCAATTTCTATACATGTACAGACTCACACCATTGTCACAGGATATTTTTATTCTTTGTATGAAAAACCTGGATAAGTTAGATGTATTCCCCAAAGTGATTGGATACATTTTAATTTGTACCATATGAAATTAAACTTATATTACAATGTGATCATTGTAGGGCAGAGAAGCAGGAAAACTTTGTGATATTCCTGTCATAATCACATCAACTACCTATAAAATATGACTATAAACAAATTTTAGAGCTACAGAACCCACAAAGTGACAGAGAGAAACAATTCCCCCCATGAAGGCAGCCCAGGAGGTGGACAAGAAGATTCTACTGCACCAAACAGGGAGACAAGCCCAGCCCTGCCTGAGCCCAGGGTTTTAGCCACAGGGTGACCCTGACCAAGCTGACTTCATGACAGTGAATCACCAGCAGGTGTGACAGTTCCCAGAATTATCAACACATAAATACCAAAGATAAAATGAGAGGTCAGTGTGAAACTCTGGAACTGCTGGAGACAGAGGCATGGTCCTGCCCTTGCCCTCAGGGCAAGAAGTGCAAGAGGTGCTTTGGCAGTATAGCCTCCTCCACATCTTGCTTCTGATCCCATGGCTGGCAGAAGCAAGCTATCATTCAGAGAGTAACCACTCTTGCTTTAAACTGCTTGAATTTGGATCACCGTCTTGGGTAGAGGTCCTGGGGTGTGTGACATGTGAGCCAGAGCTTGTGCTATCTGTAGAGAGTGTGTCCAACTAGTAGCTCCAGCAGCTGTGAAAACCCCAGCAATTTGGGTCAAAGCTCTCCTCTCTGGAAGAAGAGTTATATTGTGGCAAAGAGCTCAAAAGTCAAGTATTTGAGTGGCAACATGAGCAAGCATTCTTGATGAAAAATACAGAATTGAATAGAAAATTTGATATTCACATACAAGAAGCAAGAGAAGCATGAGAAGGTAAACAGGGAAAAGAAATCATAAGTAAGTTATCAAAGTTGAACTATTTACATGCCTATATGGAAAAATGATACTTATAACTTATTAAACTTCTCAATATGAGGATAGTTGAAGGGAATATAAATGTATGCATATACATGTACATATATATACATACACATATATACTATATGTATTTATGCATGTGTATATGTATACATATATATGTTTATAGAGGAGGGTGTATGTACATATGAATACATATATGAGTTTGTGTATATATGTGCTCAAGTATACATAGACAGAGGGCACAGGAGCAATTGAATAGGAAGGGATGATATTTAAAAATAAAATTAAATTGTGAGAGAGGAATATAATGAGAGAAAGACAGAGGATATAATATAATATATATTATTTATATATATTATAACTAACATAATACAATATAATATAATATAAAGAGGAAAGACAGAATAGGATAAATTATATCATATAGAATAGGCAAGATAAAAATTTTACAATGGAGGGAAAGAAAAGGAAGGTAAAAGGGAATGGGTCACCCTTACTTGCATTGAATTTGGCTTAAGGAGAGAATAACATACACTCTAAATTGGTTGTGTTACTCTACAGGAAATTAGGGGAGAAGGGGATAAGGGGTGGCACGATAGAAGGGAGGGCAGATTGGGCAGGAGGGTAGTTAGAAGCACACATTTTTGAAAAGGAATAGGGTCAAAGTAGAAAATAGAACAAGTTGGGGACAGGATAGGATGTAGGGAAATATAGTCATTCTCCCACAAACATCTGCTATCGAAATATTTTGTGTAACTCCACATATACAACCTATATTGAATTTCTTATCTTCCTACTAAGGGTGGGTGATGAGGGAAGTAGGGAAAGAATCTGGAATTCAAAGGTTTAAAATCACATGTTTAAGAAGTAATTATTTTTATTATTTTTACATGCAAGTGGAAAAAGTGGAAAAAGATATATAGGCACTGTGGTTATGGAAATCCATCTTGCCCTTGTGGAAACTCAGAGGGGGCATGGGGAAGGATATAGGAGAGAGCAGATTGTGGGAGGGAGTATTCAGTGAGATCACTGTTTTGGGGTGTGCATAGGGGAAAGACAGGGAGAAAATTTGTAACGGAAAATCTTGTGGGAATGATTGTAAACTAAGAATAAACATAAAAGTTTTTCTTAAAAAAATGTGATCATTGGTTCAAGCCTCATGGTATAATGCAATAACAATTAATATAGTTCCACACTTACTTTGAGATTTATAATGTATACTAAATGAGGCATAACTATGTCTAGTTCCTTCATTTTCACTCTCTTTAGAGGATTTCATTATTTCTAAGACTTGCTTCTTTGCCTCACACTAGATCCACTAGACCACTTCCTAATGCCTTGGAAGCCTCCCAGCCCCTTCAGGCCTTTGGTCCTAGCCCTGAACACATTTGTGTTCTGTTGCAAAAGTTGGATGTAACAAATATTAAATTGACCTGTGATTCACATCAAGAATTTAGATTATTATTACAGAGTGAAGACACTATTTTATGTAAAATGTAAATTTACATATGTAAATTATAAAAAAAAAGTTTAAATTATGTAAGATGGAAGAGAAGACATTTGGAACTACCTAGTAAGTTGAAAGAATTAATGTAGTAATACATGGTTAATAGAATGTTTGAAAGGCAAAATTTTATTAATAGGGAAAATTATTGCCTGGAAGGAAAGGTTTCTGGGAGATAATCTCCTTCAGCAGTAGACATTGGCAAAAAAATTTTAAAAATCTTTCTTCCACTATTTCTTACTACTTGCATTAACTTAGGTGAGTCCTTTTTGGTCTCAGTTTCTTCATTTCAGAAATTTTATTGTCAAATATTATTAAGTAATCAGGTTATAAGATCTGCAACCAGAAGGAAATTTAATGATTATCTAGGAAAGAATTTATATTTTAGAGTAGAGCAAATGGAGCTCAAGAGAGAAGTGATTTGCACAATATCATAGTGCTAGTAAGTAGCAAAGTTGTTATTGAAAACCTGGTACTCTAACTCTTGTATGATGCTTTCATCACTCTACCCCACAATTTGACAGGAAGATGGGAAAAATAATGTGGGGGACTATGTGAGTCAATGAAATGTAAAGTTTTGTAGGGAGAAAGACGTTACTAGAAAATTTTGATATAAAAGATGAAAGATTGACAATTACCTTTGACTGATGTGGCAATCAAATCTTGCCAAATAAGCAATGGAAATCAACCAATGTAGCAGGAAAAGTGATGTACTTTGTAGTGAAGATGATAGACCTTCAAATTGCAGATCATCTACTTAGTAGTTTTGTGAAAATATTCAACTCGCATAGCATTTCTAATAGGAAGTTTATACATCTGAAAAAAATGGAGAAGAAAAATCTATAATGTTTACTTCCTAGTGAAATGGTTGAATTCATGTAATTTTTGTAAAACATTTTTTAAACTTGAAAAAGTCTTATATAATTGTAAATTATTATCACTTATTTCATCATAATCAAGATCATCATCATTATCATCTTAGTAATTTAATGGGAATTGAAAGACAAATTGATTTTTTTTTCATTTCATTAGAATGTAAGTTTATTGAGATTCCCATAAGTGTATTTTTTTTTCTAATTGCATGTAACGATAGTTTTCAACATACAGTTTTGTGTTTTTTGACTTTTTTTATTTCTGGAGGTAAATTGGGGTTAAGTGAGTTGCCCAAGGTCACATAGCTAGTAAATGAGTCAAGTGTCTGAAGCTTTATTTGAACTAGGACCTCCTGACTCCAGGGCCAGTGCTTTATTCACTGCACCAACAAATTGCCCCCTACAACATTCGTGTTTGTAAAATTTTGAAATCCAATTTTTTTCCCTCCATCTCCCCCATTTATTCCAGATAGCAAACAATCTGATATAGGTTATACATGAACAATTGTAGTTAACATTTACAAATTAGTCATGTGAAAAAAGAACAAGACAAAATGAGAAAGGAAATAAATTAAGAATATGTTTTGCTCTGCATTCAGACCCCATAGTTCTGTTTCTGGGCATAAATAGCATTTTCCATCACAAATTTTTTAGACTTGACTTTGACAATTTTCCTCATTCTGTGTGCAGTGTTCTCCTGCTTCATCTCAATTCACTCAGCATCAATTCATTTAAAACTTTCCTTGCTTTTGTGAAGTCCACCTGTACATCATTACTAATGGAACAATAGCATTCCATTACATAGAAATACCACATCTCAAATAGTCATTCCCTTGGGGCGGAGCCAAGATGGCGGAGTAGAAACAGCTCATCCAAGCCACTCTGCCCCCACATTCCCCCCAAACGATGTAAAAGGGGACTCTGAACAACTTCTGGAGCCCCAACACCCACAGAACGACACAGAGAGGCTAAACTCCTGCTAAGGACAGCCCAGCAGCCCTGCAGGCAGGACCAGGGCAGTGGTCTGGGACCTGGCAGCGTGCAGCGCGCAGAGTGCAGGAGCCGAGCTGAGCCGAGCCCAAGTCCTCATGAGCCGAGGTTTTAGCCCCAGGGCGGCAGGGCCAGCAGCCGGCTGGAGGAACCCCAGAACACCAGGAGCTGTGGCGACTCCAGAATTATCAACATAGACTTGCCTGGGACAAAGTAAGAGGTTAGTGTCCTATGGACTTTGGGACTGGTATTAGGGAATGCGTCGGCTCCCTCCCCTGGGGGCTAGAAGCCGCTGAGGACAAACACCATTTTGTAGTTTTCAGAGGCAGCTCCCGCTCCCAGCCTGCAAATTTGTAGGGAGATCCAGCGATCAGTCTTGGGGGGTAATCGCTCTTGCTTTAACCTCCCTGGATCTGGAGTGTGATCTAGGGTGGAAGTCGTCGGTGGGTTTATAGCTTGCCAGAAAGGGAAGTTGCCCTCCACACGTTCGGGACGAAAATTCCTCTAGCTGGCCTTAAAGCCATAGTGTGGCAACAAGCCCAAAAGTCAAGTAATTAGTCGGCAACATGCCAAGGCAAAGGAAACAGAAAAATGCAACCCTAGACTCCTATTTTGGGGGCATAGAGCTGGAAAAGGACTGTGAGGTCAGAAGTCCTGCTCCAAAAGCCCCAGGGGAAACCATGAGCAGGTTGCAGGCCATAGAGGACCTTAAGAAGGACTTTAAAAATCAAATAAGAGAAGTGGAGGAAAAATTGGAAAGAGAAATGAGAAGGATGCAGGAAAAGTATGAAATGAGGGTCAACAGCCTGACTGAGGAAAACAACACCTTAAAAAATAGACTAACTCAAATGGCAAAGGAGGCCCAAAAGGGCAATGAGGAGAAGAATGCCTTGAAAAGTCGAATTTGCCAGATGGAAAAAGAGTCTCAGAAGTTCACTGAGGAGATTCATTCCTTCAGAGTTGGACTGGAGCTAATGGAAGCTAGTGACTTTGTGAGAAATCAAGATGCTGTTAAGCAGATACAAACAGGTGAAAGATTAGAGGGCAATGTGAGATGTCTCATGGGAAAGGCCACTGACCTGGAGAATAGATCCAGGAGAGACAATTTAAAAATTGTTGGACTGCCTGAAAGCCATGATCAAGGAAAGAACCTAGAAATCACCCTTCAAGAAATTCTCAAGGAAAACTGCCCTGATGTTTTAGATCCAGAGGGCAAAATAGAGGTTGAAAGAATCCACCAATCACCTCCTGAAAAAGATCCCAAAAAGAAAACTCCCAGGAATATTATAGCCAGGTTCCAGAATCCCCAGATCAAGGAGAAAATACTTCAAGCAGCCAGGAAGAAACAATTTCAATATTGTGGAAACACAATCCGAATAGCCCAGTACCTGGCGGCTTCTACACTGATGGATCGAGGGGCATGGAGTATGATGTTCCAGAGGGCAAAGGAACTGGGAATGAACCCACGGGTCACCTACCCAGCAAAACTGAGTATTTTGTTTCAGGGGAAAATGTGGTCATTCAGTGGAGTGGAGGACTTTCAAGCATTCTTGAGGAAAAAACCAGAATTGAATGGAAAGTTTGACACCCAGACACAAGAAGGAAGAGATGCCTGAGAAGGTGATCAGGGAGAGGAAATCGAAAGGAACTTATCAAGGTTGAACTGTTTACATTCCTATATGGAAAAGCAATAACTGTGACTGATGATATCTTTCTCACTATGAAAATAATGGAAGAAGGGTGTGTGGTCATATGAATACATATGTGAATGTGTGTGTATATGGTTACAGTTATATATGGATGGAGGGCATAGGTTGAATTTGTTGGGAAGGGAGAATACTCAAGGGATGAAATTATGAGGTGGGAGAGGAAAGTGGCAGGAGGAGATGGGGAGAGACAGGGTATTGTAAACTATCCCATGCAGAAGAAGCAAGGGGAAGTGGTTGCAAAAGAGGGGGAGAATAAGGAAGGCTAAAAAGGCAAAACCACATTTAAACTGAATTTGGTTCAGGGAGAAAATGACACACATAGTAAATGGGATATCTCTACCTGCAGCAGGATACGGGGAAGGGTGATGGGAGGGGGGATGATGGATGGGAGGGCATCCTTGGGGTGAGGGGAGGTTGGAAGTACCCACTATAAAAGAGGGACAGACTCATGTAGGGAATGGACCAGATGGGGGGTGGGATGAGTGGGAGGGAATTATAAGCAGCCTTTTACAATATATCTACTATGATAATGTTTTGCATAGCTAGACATGTATAAAATATACTGAATTACTTATCTCCCAAGAGGGAATGGGTGACAAGGGAGGAAGGAAATGGATCTGAAATTTGAGGTCATAAAATTAAATGTTTCAAATATATATAAATACTATTATTAATACTCTTTTGCTTGTAATAGGGAGAAAAGATGTGCAGGCATTGGGATGCAAAGACTCACCTTCCTCTAATGGAAAAGTCGATGGGATTATGGGAGAAGATATGGGAGAGAGAAGATTGGAGGAAGCAATATCTTGTGGGATTACTGTTCTGGGAGGTTGGGTAGGGGAATAATGGGGGGGAAAAGATTGTAACTCAAAATCTGGCAGAAATGAATGATGTAAAACAGAAGTTAATAAAGCATTTATTTAAAAACAAATAAATTCTAAAAAAAAATCAAATAGTCATTCCCAATTGATAGGCATCGAATCAATTTCCAATTCATTACCACTACAAAAAGTTTCTATAAATACTTTTTGTATATACGCAAATATTGAAAGAATCGAATAATTAATAGGTCCCTAAAAGTATCTCTGAATAAAAATTGCCTAAATCCCATAAAGCTTGGGATACTATACTTTCAACTCTGGAGGCAGAGTTTTAATTTAATAAATTGTTATAATAATATAAATATAAATAGTAATTGAATAAATTGTTAAAAGTAAAAGTAAAGTAAAGTAAAAGTAAAGTAATAGACTGGGAAAATGAGGAACAGTGGGGAAATAATCTGACCACAGCAAATTACTATTGTGAAAAGGAAGATCAAAATACAAGCTCAGAAGGAGATAAAAAAAATCAAGAATGTTACATCCAAGGAGTCCAAACAAAATATGACTTCGTCTCAGGTTCTAGAGGAGTTCAAAAAGGATTTTCTTTACTTTTCTCTCTTTTTTATCTTTTAGTTTTAATCATTCATTTACAAAAGGTTTTGAGTTCCAAATTTTCTCCCCGTTTTCCCCTACCCACCATCACAAAACAGCAATCCCACTGAATATTCCCTCGCCCAATCTGCTCTCTCCCGTATACTCCCATATCCCACTCTGAATTTCCATTAGGGCATGGTGGATTTCTTTTTTTTTTTTTTAAAGCAATTGGGGTTAAGTAACTTGCTCAAGGTTACACGGCTAGTCATTATTTTATGCGTGGGTGCTCATTTTCTGAGGCCGGATCTGATCTCGGGTCATCCCAATTCCGAGGCCGGCACTCTTACTCACTGCGCCACCTAGCCTCCCCTTTAGGGCAATTGGGGTTAAGTAACCTGCCCAAGGTTACACAGCTAGGTTTTTGTTTGTGTGGATTAAGTGTCGGAGGCCGGCTCCGAACTCAGGTCCTTCTGATTCCAGGGCCAGCTCTCTATTCACTGGGCCACCTAGCCGCCCCTAACATGGTGGATTTCTAAGCCATAGTGCATGTATATCTCATTTCCCAGTTACATGTAAAATAATATACATATATATTTACATGCAAATATACATACACAAACATATGTATATACATACACACATGCATATACATACATATATGTACACATATATATAAACACACACACACACACACACACACACACACACACACACACACACACACATATATATATATATATATACATATATATATATATATATATATATATATATATGATTTTAAAACTTTGAGTTCCAGATTCTTTAGCTTCCTCCCTCATAACACACCATCACTGGGAAGATAAGCAATTCAATATAGGTTGAACATGTGCACCTATGCAAAATATTTCCATAGTGGATATATTGTAAAAGACAAACGATATTTCCCTCTATCCTATCCCCACCCCAACTTATTCTATTCTCTACTTTGATCCAGTCACTTTTCAAAAGTGGGAGCTTCCAATTTCCCTCCCCCCCAGCCTGCACTCCCTTCCATTATCCCCCCTCTCATCCACTTCCACCCTACTCTACTGTGGGGTGAGATACCCTATTTAGTATGTATGTCATACCCTCCCTAAGCCAAATTCAATGAGAATAAGGTTGACTCATTCCTTTTTACCTCCCTGTTATCCATTATAACAGTTTTCCCTTGCCTCTTCTATATGAGATAATTTACCCCATTCTGTCTCTCCCCATCCCCTCTCATTAAATGTTTCTCTCAGCTCTTAATTTCACCTTTTAAGTATCATCCCTTCCTATCAAATTGGTCCTATACCCTCTGTCTGTGTGTACCTGTATACCTATATACACACACTCACATATGTATTAATACACCCATATATATATAATTTTACATATATATAATTTGATATATATGTATAATTTTATACATATATATTTCCTTCAACTATTATCATACTGAGAAATATTTCATAAGTTACAATTATCATTTATCCATGTAGAAATGTAAATAGTTCAACTTTAATAATTTCCTTATGATTTCTTTTCCCTGTTTACCTTCTCATGTTTCTCTTGCTTCTTGTATCTGAATATCAGATTTTCTATTTAACTCTGTTTTTTTCATGAAGAATTCTTGAAAGTATTCTATTCTCCTGAATGACCATATTTTCCCCTGAAACATGATACTTAGTTTTGCTGAGTAGGTGATTCTTGGTTTTAATTCCAGATCATTTGCCCCCTCGAAAATTATATTCCAAGCCCTTCAATACCTTAGTGTAGAAGCTGCCAGATGCTATGTTATTCTGATTGTGTTTCCACAATATTCAAATTGTTTTTTCCTGGCTGCTTGTAATATTTTCTCCTTGATTCAGGAACTCCGGAACCTGGCTATAATATTCTTAGGAGATTTCTTTTTGGGATCTTTTTCAGGAGGTGATGAGTGGATTCTTTCAGGCTATATTTTTCACTCTGGTTCTAAAATATCAGGGCAATTTTGCTTGAGAATTTCTCGAAAGATAGGGTCTAGACTCTTCTTTCATCATGGCTTTCACATAGTCCAATAATTTTTAAATTATCACTCCTGGATCTTTTTTCCAGGTCAGTGGTTTTTCCAATGAGTTATTTCATGTTGCCTTCTACTTTTTTTCCCTTTGTTTGGCTCTGTTTAAGAGTATCTTGATTACTCATAATGTCACTATCTTCTATTTGCTCCAATCTAATTCTGAAGGAATGATTCTCTTCACTGAGCTTTTGAGATCTTTTTCCATTTGGCAAATTTTTATTGTTAAGGCATTCTTCTCCTCATTTCCTTTTTGAGACTCTTTCGCCATCTGGTTTAGTCTATTTTTAAGGTGTTATTTTCTTCAGTCAGGTTGTTGATTCTCATTTCATAATTTTCTTGCATAGTTCTCATTTCTCTTCCCAGTTTTTCCTCCACTTCTCTTATTTGGTTTTCAAAATCCTTTTTAAGCTCTTCTATGGCCTGTAACCAGCTTGTATTTTTCTTGGAAAATTTTGGTGCAGGAGTTCTGACTACCCTGTCTTCCTCCTGTTCCATGCTTTGATTATTTTGTCCCCAAAATAGGATTCTAATGTCAGATTCCTCTATTTGCTTTGTTTCCTTTGCTCTCTTGTGTTGCCACTCAATTACTTAAATTTGAGATTTTTGCCACAGTAGGACTCTGCTACCAGGAAAGGAACATTTATCCCAGTCACTGGGGTTCTCTCAGCTGCTGGAGTTATTAGTTGAGTGCCCTCTCTGAAGGCTCCACATACTCTCTGGCAAACTGTTTACTCACCCCAGTACCTCCACCCTAGACAGTGATCCAGATCCAGGAATGTTAAAGCAAAAAGGCTTACCCCTCAGAGTGGATGCTTTGTCCCCCAAAATCTGCAGGCCTGGGGCTCTGAGGCAGCCATGTCGTGGGTGGCTGCATGCTTGTGGATCCTCAATTGCTTCTCACCCTGGGGGCAAAGGTCAGACCACATTCCCAATTTCCCTGTTCCTGTTCCACTCACTTTGTCTTTGGCATCTATGGGTTGATAATTCTGGAAACCAGCACAGCTGCAAGTGATCTGAAGTCTGCCCTGAGGCTAAAACCTCCAGCTCCAGCAAGTCAGGGCTTGGCTCCCACTGGGCGGTGCTAGCTGCTTCCTCTGTTCTAGTCAGGCTATCATCAGTGGGAGGTTAGCTTCTCTTTGTCATTTTGTGGGTTGCAAAGTTTGTCTAGATTCATTTTCTTACATGAATTGGAGGAGGTAGAAGATGGAGCCTCACAGAAGTCCTATTTCTACTCTGCCATCTTGACTCCACTCTCTCAAAAAGGATTTTGAAAATCCCATAAAAGAAGTAAAGAAAAATTGGGAAGGGAAATGGGAGTGATGTAAAAATAATGAAAAACGAGTCAATAGTTGTGGCTAGGTGGTTCAGGAGATATGATACTGGCCTTGGACTCAGGAGGCTCTGAGTTCAAATCCAGTTTCAGACACTTAGCACTTACTTGTGACCTTGGTCACTTAAACCCGATTGCCCTGCCTTCCCACCTCCAAAAATGCAAAAGAAATAAAAGGAAAAGAAAAGAAAAGAAAGTTGAGTCAATAGTTTGGTAAAGGAAATACAAAAAACAATAAAGAAAATAACTACTTAAAGAAACAACCAAAGGGGGATATCCAAGATGGTGGTGTAAAAGCAGGAAAACTCCAATGCCTCCGACCATAACCATATCAAATGCTTATAAAATATGACTCTAAACAAATTTTAGAACTACAGAACCCACAACTTGACAGAGCAAAACAAATCTCCCACTTTAGGCAGCCCAGTAGGTGAACAGGAAGTGTCCATTCCTCCAAGCTGAGAGAGAAGCCCAGCCCTGCCTGAGCCCAGGGTTTTAGCCCTAGGGTGGCCCTAGACCAACAGTGGCTGAAACAGATTGCAGGAGAATGAATCACCAGCAGGTGTGTCAGTTCCCAGAATTATCAATGCATAAATACCAAAGACAAAGTGAGAGGTCAGTGTGAAACACTGGTGCCACTGCTAGAGGGATAGGTGTGGTCTGGCCCTTGCCCCCAGGGCAAGAAGTAGGTGAGTTGCTGCAGTAGTGTAGCCTCCTCCACATTGCTGCTTCAGAGCCCCTGGCTGGCAGATTGTAGGGGAAGCAAGCTGCCATTCAGAGGGCAATCACTCTTGCTTTAAACTGCTTCAATTTGGATCTCTGTCTTAGGTAGAGGCCCTGGGGTATGTGACCAGTGAGCCAGAGCTTGTGGTATCTGTAGAGAGTGCATCCAACTAACAGCTCCAGCAGCTGTGAAAACCCTAGCAATTTGAGACAAAGCTCTCCTCTCTGGAAGCAGAGTTTTATTGTGGCTAAGAGCTCAAAAGTCAAGTATTTGAGTAGCAACATGAGCAAGCAAAGGAAGCAAAGCAAGCAGAGAAATCAAATCTTAGATTCAAGTTTTGGGGACAAAACGGATGAAAACATGGAATGGGAGTAAGACAACAAAGTCAGAACTCCTGCAACAAAAGCTTCCAAGAAAAATATGAACTAGTTATAGACCATGCAGTAGCTCAAGAAAGATTTTGAAAATCATGTAAGAAAAGTAGAGGAAAAATAGGGAAGCTAAATGAGAATGATGCAAGGAAATCATGAAAAGAGAGGCATCAACCTTCCTGAAGTAAAAAAAACACCTTAAAAATAGACTAACCCAGATGGAAAAATAGGCTCAAAAAGTAAGTGAGGAAAAAAATGCCTAAAAAAGCTGAATTTTCCAGGAGGTAAAAGAATTTCAAAGGCTCACTGAAGAGAATAATTACTTCAAAATTAGATTGGAGCAAATGGAAGCTAATGACTTTATGAGAAACCAAGATGCTATTAAACAGATCCAAAGTAATGAAAATATAGAAGGTGATGCAAATACCACGTATCTGGAAAATAGATACAGGAGAGATTACTTAAAAATTATTGCAGTACCTGAATGTCATGATAAAAAAGTTTCTAAACACCATCTTTCAAGAAATTATCAAGAAGATTTGCCCTGACATAGAACCAGAAGGCCAAATAGAAATTGAAAGATTCATTGATTACTCTTGAAAAAGATACCACCAAGAAAATTCCTAGGAATATTAGAAAAAGGCTGTGTCATTGCCAGTGAAGGAGAAAATATTACAAGCAGCTAAGAAGAAACAATTTAAATATTGGGGAAACAATCAGGATACCAAAAGATCAAAGAGTTCAGTATATGATAAACTTTAGGTCAAAGTAGATAGGATTAACACCAAGAATCAACTACCCAGCAAAATTGGGTATAATGTGTCAGGGGAAAATATGGCTATTCAGTGAAATAAAGAATGAAAAAAAACCAGAATTAAATAGAAAATTTCACATTCAAATACAAGAAGCAAGAGAAGCATGAGAAGGTAAACAGGGAAAAGAAATCATAAGGAATTTTTCAAAGTTGAAATATTTACATGCCTCCATGGAAAAATGTAATTTTAACTTAAGAATGTTTTCTTAGTATGAGTATAGTTGCAGGGAATATAAATGTATATTCACACACATATATGCATACATACCTAAATATGTCTATATAGGAGGGTATTTGTGCATGTGCATACATATGTGGGTGTTCATATATATATATATATATATATATATACACATAAACATACATACATATACATGTTTATAGGCATACATAGAGGGCACAGGTTCAATTGAATAGAAAGGGTTGATATTTAAAAAATAAAATTGAGAGTTTAGAGAGGAATATAATGAGAAGAGACAGGGGGATACATAATAGGGTAAATTATCTCTTAAAGAAGAGGCAAGGGTAAACTGTTACAAAAGAGGGGAATAACAGGAAGGCAAAATAGACTGGGTCAACCCTATTCTCATTGAATTTGTCTTAGGGAGGGAATGCCAGCCACACTGAGTTGGGGATCTTACCCTATAGGAAAATAAGGGGGAATAAGTGGGGACACAAAGAAGGGAGGGCAGATTGAGGGGGGGGGTATAATTAAAAGCACAAAGTGTTGAAAAGGGACATGGTCAACGTAGAAAGTAAAACAAGTGCAGGATAAGATAGGATGGAGGGAAACAAAATCAGTCTTTTACAGTATATCCACCATGGATATGTTTTGTACACCTATGCATGTACAACTTATATTGAACTGTTTATCTTCCCAGTAAGTGAGGGTGAGGATGTAAGAAGGGAAAGCACTTCAATATAGGTTGTATCATATCTATATCTATATCTATATCTATATCTATATCTATATCTATATCTATATCTATATCTATATCTATATCTATATCTATATCTATATCTATATCTATATCTATCTATCTATATCTATCTATCTATCTATCTATCTATCTATCTATCTATCTATCTATATATAGTATTCCCAGTGGGGGTGGGTGAGGAGGGAAGAAGAAGGGAAGATTTAGGAAATCACAGTTTTGAAAACAAATGTTAAAAAAAAAAAAGTTTTGGGGCGGCTAGGTGGCGCAGTGAGTAGAGCGCCAGCCCTGGAGTCAGAAGGATCTGAGTTTGGATCCGGCCTTAGACACAACCCACACAAACAAAAACCTAGCCGTGTGACCCTGGGCAAGTTACTTAACCCCAATTGCCCTAAAAGGGGTGGCTAGGCGGCACAGTGAGTAAGAGCACTGGCCTTGGAGTTGGGATGACCCGAGATCAAATCCGGCCTCAGAAAATTAGCACCCACACATAAATTATGACTAGCCCTGTAAACTTGAGCAAGTTACTTAACCCCAATTGCTTTAAAAAAAAAAAAGTTTTTTTCCATGCAACTGGTAAATAATACATTCAGGCACTGGCTTTGGTATAAAAATCCATCTTGCCCTACTAGAAAGTTGGGAGGGGAGATGGGGGAGAAAATAAGAGAGAAGAGATCGAGGGAAGGAATACTTAGTATGCTTCCTATCTTAGGGTAGAAGGTAAGCTAGAGATGGGAAAATTTGTAACTCAAAATCTTGTGTAAATGAATGTTGAAAATTAAGAAAGAAATAAATGCATTTATATTAGGGGAAAAAAAAACGAGTATGGGATGATCCAAAGTGAAATGTACTATGTAGAAAGTAACAGGGATATTGTAAGATGGCCAACTGTGAATAACTTAGCTGCTTCCAGCAATAAAATGATCCAAAATTACTCTGAAGGATTTGGGATGAAAAATGCTTTCCATCCCCACAGAAAATACTGATGGTGTCTGGATACAGAATGAAGCATACTTTTCCTTTTACTTTATTTTTCTTCAGTTGTTTTTTATCATGTTTTCTTTTACAACATGTCTATTATGTATCTATTTGTCTCTGTGTGTGTATGTGTGTGTGTGTGATGTGCATATGTATAACCTGTATAAAACAGCCTGCCTTCTCAACTGTGTGGGCTGGGGTGGTGGGAGTTATTGAGGAAGTGAGAGAATTTGAAACTTGGAGCTTTAAAATTTATTATTAAAATTGTTTTGCATGTAACTAGGGAAAATAAAAATAAAATGCCAAAAATGTAAAATAGAAAGTTTAATCTAGGAGTTTTACAGTGGTATGCCACAGTTCAAAGCAATCCTGTGATGGTAATCTAGCATCAAAGGTTTAGAAAGGGGTAGTATCCCAAAAGATGCCCCAAGATGTGCATCTGCAATGTTTGGTATAGTAGGTTTTCTTACTTCTACAATTCCAGCAAAATTATGTAAAAAGCAGGTCCTTGAGAGAAGGTAAATGCATACCATTTAAATTGAATCTTTAATGACAGGTTATCTTTATTTTCCTGTGACAGCACTTCCTTGGAAATCTCTGTGATTGCTATTTTCTCAAAAGCATCCTACTGTCCTTCACAGAAGCTATCTTTAATTACCATACCTACTAATGTCAGTTGGCCTTATTGGATCCTTACCAAAGTAACAGATCCAAATAATTGTTTACCGTTTACTATAGTGGTGAATCACATTAAAAAATAATCAGGGGGGGAGGGGTGGAGAGAAGATAGTGGAAAGGAAGCAGTAACCACTCTAAGCTCCTCAGTGAATCCTGTCACTAAACCTTAAAAAGTGAATCTGAATGGATTCTGGAGTGACAAAATCCACTTGAAGACAGAGCGTGGTAGCATCTAGCCCAGGAAAGTGCCCTGTGAGTCTGGACAGGGAGAGCACAGATCATGTGAGGTCCAAACAGCTCAGACTTAAGAGCAGACAAGCAGACTACACCAGAGAGAGAAGAAAACCAAGCCAGCTGACTTATGAAGGACAAATCACAATCATCTCACCATCATCTCAGGAGGGGATAGGAGGGATCATTGGAGCCAGGTAGGAGAGTCTGGCTCCCAGTGGAGAAAGCAGCTTCTCCTGCAGCTGTCATCCCCTAGCCTGGAAGTTTAGAAATTGCCTGACTGTAAAATGCAAGGGCTAGAATGGCAAAGTAAATTCTAGTTGTTCCTATCCCTCATCCCTCCTTTGAGAAGTATAAAAGCTAAAGTTAAGCCCCCCCACCCATATTGAAATACCAAATTAGTGGAAATAGCCTCAGGCTTGGGAGTCTTCAAGACAGGGTGTAACTGAGACATCCAGGAGTCTGAAGAGAAGAGAGGGAGTGGTCCTGACAAGCCCCACCTCACCTGACCAGCAAAAGCCTACCTGAGCTATAAAAAAGGGGTATAGCAGCAGAAATCTGAAATGGCCAAATCACTCCTCCCCCACAGACTACCCTGTGCACATCAGTATACCTCTCTGAGATTACTGCCTTAGCCACAAACTAGACACCAAGAGGCTATAGCATTCAAAATCAATGACCAGACCTTTAGCTCACAGCCTGAGAAATTAAGAAATAGGAAATCAAAATGGGAAGGAAGGAAGCTGAGAAGAAGGGGAAGGAAATAAAATCAATCCAAACTTATTATGTAGGTCAATAAAAACAAAACACAGAGGACAACTTGGACTCTTTACCCACACCTGAGACCACAGAAGGAAATATGAACTGGTCTCAAGGCCAAATAGCATTCTTGGAGGAGCTTAAGAAAGATTTTAAAGACCAAATCAGGGAGGCAGTGACCAACTTAGAAAAAAGATTCAGTGAAGAAAGCAAATCCTTAAAAAGTAAAATCAGTGAAGTAATTGGAGAAAATACCTCCCTAAAAAAGGACCTTCAAAAACTAACCAAAGAGTATAATTTGCTAAAAATCAGAATCATTCAAATTGAAACACAGAACTCTATGATGCACCAAGTGTCAATCAAACAAAAGAAGATGATTTAAAAATTGGAAGAAAATGTAAAATATCTCACTGGAAAAACAGCTGACCTAGAGAACAGATCCAGAAGAGATAACTTAAGAATTATTGGTCTACCAGAAAGCCATGATGAAAAAAGCAGCCTAGACAAAAACCTCCAAGAGATTGTCAAAGAAAACTGTCCTGAATTCCTGGAATCAGAAGATAAAATACTTATCGAAAAAATTCACCAGACTTCTCCTGAAAGAGATCCCAAATTGAAAACTCCAAGAAATATAGTAGCCAAATTCCAGAATTACAAGATTAAGGAATAAATACTGCAAGCATTTCCAAACTGCAGAACTGGCCTCTTTTTTTGGCACAGCAGGCACAGGCCCACTATTCTCACTTGGGAGGGCTGGGCACTGGCACCTTCCCCTGGCTCTCTCGCCTTGGCTCTCAAGTCTCCTTCTAAGCTCTTTATACTGGTCCTCCACCTCTGCAAGGCACAGTGTGGCTTCCTCGCTGACCTTCACCTGCTCCTTCCACTTCAGCTCCCATCTGGCCAGTTTGTCAACATAACTGCTACATTTGGCCCTCTCATCCAAGAGCAGCTGTTTACATTTCTTGTACTTTTCTGTTTTCTCAGCAATTTCTTTGGAAATCCCTACGCAGCCCAGGGCACAAGAGATGGAGCAGGTGATGCTTTTTACCCAGATGAAATCCAGAGACCACCTGTAAGAATGTTTTTGTGGGAACTGGAAGACAATTTAGTCTGTAGCCAGCCTTCTCGAAACCTTAATCGACCTGAAGGCTTAGAAGACCCTGAGGATAGCAATGATGATGATGATGATGAGAATGTCCTTACCACTCCAGAACCTCCAAACCAGCTTTTACATGCTCATGGGATGGTCTTTTGCTTTGATTCCAGCTTTGATGTTCACAAGAAGCATCCCCTCTGTGAATTAATGTTCCCTCCCAACTTCGATTAGAGCAATTTTGAAGAGCATGTTGAAAGCCACTGGAATGTGTGCCCCATGTGCAGTGAGCAGTTTCCTCCAGACTATGACCAGCATGGCTTTGAAAGGCATGTTCAGACCCATTTTGATCAGAATGTTTTAAAGTTTGACTAGAATGTCACTTTTTATTATGCATTATTCTAGTTTACCATTTAAAAAAGATCACCTCTACTAGCTAGACCATATCTGAGAAACCCTCTGCTGCAGTTTTCTGACTCCTCATGCTCGATGTTACCTGTGCACGAGGCACATTTATTTTAGGAATTAATCCAAGAAAGCACATTTTGCTTTAATCCAATATTTTTATTTTTTAAAATATGATAATTAGATTTATCTGAATGATTATTTTCAAATCAGCTTCCAGTTGTATTTCTGCCTAATTGGAAAGTGGCAAAGCGCGGTGATAGAAGTGAAGGAACCTCGACAAACCACTCAGGCTCTGGTGTTCTTGACATGAGCCTTCAGGGGTGGCAGGTTGTGCATTTTGAAGTTTTCCTGTTGAGTATAATTTGAAAAACTATGTTTCTAATTAAGCATTTACAAATGGACAAACACACCAAAATGCATAAAAACACACTTTAGTAGAGTTGAAATAAAGAGGGAGAGGAACAACATTCAAACACTATTATCACTGGTTCTGGTTCAAATAGGGATGAACTTAAAAAGCAAAGTTTAAGATCCTAATGTGAATATACACATAAATTCAATAAATAGAGGAAAAGGAGGGAAGGAGAAGAGCACTGTTTGAAATTTGCTCTCATTGGTTTGGTGTCAAACGAGGAGTAACTTGATCTGATAAGTATAAAAACTTATTGTGTACTATAGGCAGTAGCAGGGTAAGGGGAGAATAAAAAGGAGGAGTATAGAGGAGAGGGATTAGAGGGGAGGGACATAGTAGTAAGGGGAAAGGGTGGGTTAAGAAGCTGAGTCACCAGTTGGGAACACTGAGGGGGGGGGTTTCAAAAGGGAAGACTTCAAGTAGGGGAAGGTTGAAGGAAGAAACAAAAACATAAACAGGGGAAAGAATAGCATGGAGGGGAAGAGAAAGAAAGTCATCATTACAGTGAATATAAATGGGATGAACTCTCCTGTAAAACAGAGGCTGCTATCAGAATGGATTAAAAACCATAATCCTACAATATCCTGTCTACAGGAAACACATTTGAAACAAAGGGATACCCACAGGATAAAGGGAAAAGGCTGGAGTATAATTTATTATGCCTTAGCTACAGTAAAAAACAAAAAAAGCAGAGGTAGCAATGATTATTTCAGATAAAGCAAAAGCAAAAATAGATCTAATTAAAAGAGATAAGGAAGGAAACTATGTCCTGCTAAAAGCCGCCATTTAAAATGCAACAACATAATTACTTAACATATATGGACCAAGTGGTAGAGCATCCAAATTCTTAGAAGAGAAGTTAAAGGAATCAGAGGAAGAAATAGATAGGAAAACTATACTAGTGGGGGACCTTCCTGAACTTGATAAATATAACATCAACATAAACAAGAAAGAAGTTAAGGAGGTGAATAGAATTTTAGAAAGACAAGATATGATAGTTCTCTGGAGAAAACTGAAAGGAGATAAAAAGGAATGTCCTTTCTTCTTAGCAGTGCATGGTACATGCCCAAAAATAGACCATGTACTAGGTCATCAAAACCTCACAATTCAGTGAAGAAAGGAAGAAATATTAAATGCATCATTCTCAGATTATGATGCAATAAAAATTATATGCAATAAAGGGCCATGGAAAGATGGACTAAAACTAATTTAAAAACAATTTAATCCTAAAGAATGAGTGGGTCAAACAAGAAATTATAGAAACAATCAGTAATTTCATTAAAGAGAATGATAATAATGAGACAACATACCAAAATTTGTGGAATTCATTAAAAGCAGTTCATAGGTGAAATTTTATATCCCTGAGTGCATACATGAATAAATTAGAGAAAAGTGAGGTCAATGAATTGGACATGCAATTTAAAAAGCTAGAAAAAGAACAAATTGAAAGCCCCCAATTTAGTACTAAATTAGGAATATTGAAAACCAAAGGAGAGATTAATAAAATTTGAAATTAAGATAACTATTGAATTAATAAATAAAACCAAGAGCTGGTTTTATGAAAAAACAACAACAAAATTGATAGACCCTTAGTCAATATGATAAAAAAAAGAAAGGGAACCAAATTATGAGTATAAAAAATGAAAAGGGTGAATCTACCTCCAATGTAGAGGAAATCAAAACAATAATTAGGAATTATATTTCCCAATTGTATGCACATAAATATGACAATCTTAGTGAAATGGATGAATACTTACAAAAATAGAAGTTGCCCAGATTAAGTGAAGAGGAAGTCAATTACCTAAATAAAGCCACCTCAGAAAAAGAAATCAAACCAGCCATGAATGAACACCCTAGTAAAAAATCCCGGGACAGTCTTACTTTAAATCAGACATTTAAAGAACAATTGATTCCAATACTCTACAAACTCTTTGGGAAAATTAGTGAAGGAGTCCTACCAAATTCTTTTTATGACACAAATATGTTACTGATTCCTAAATCAGGAAGAGATAAAACAGAGAAAGAAAATTATAGACCAATTTCCCTCATGAAATTAGATGCAAAAAAATTTAAATAAAATATTAGCTAAAAGTCTACAACAACTAATCACAAGAATAATACACTTTGATCAGTAGGATTTATTCCAGGAATGCAAGAATTGTTTAATTTAGGAAAACCATCAGTGTAATTGATCATATCAGCAATAAAACTGGCAGAAAACACATGATTATCTCAATAGATGCAGAAAAAGCTTTTGACAAAGTAGGACATATATTCCTATTAGAAACACTAGAAAGTATGGGAATAAATGGAGCCTTCCTTAAAATAGTACATAGCATCTATTTTAAATCATCAGCGAGTATTATATGCAATGATATGATGATAATGCAGATGATATGATGATATACTTAGAGAAGCCTAGAGAATCAAGTAAAAAAAAACTCCTTGAGACAATAAATAAATTTGGCAAAGTTTCAGGATATAAAAATAAACCCACATAAATCCTCGATATTCCTATATATCTTTAATGAAATTCAACAGCTAGAGATAGAAAGAGACATCTTATTTAAAGTTACTGTCGACATTATAAAATATTTAGGAATCTACCAGCACCTATATGATCACAATTACAAAAACACTTCTTACACAAATAAAGTCAAATCTAACTAATTGGAAAATATCAATTTCTCATGGCTAATATAATAAAAATGAAAATTTTACCCGAACTAAATTATATATTTAGTGCTATACCAATCAATTTACAAAAAACAAAACAAAAAAAAAAAACAAAACAAAACAAAAAAAACTACTTTATACAGTTTGTGAAAATAGTAACAAATTTGTTTGGAAGAACAAACAGTCTATAATATCAAGGGAATTAATGAAAAGAAATGCTAGGGAAGGTGGACTAGCTACACCAGATTTTAATCAGTATTATAGAGTAGCAGCCATCAAAACTGGTTGGTACTGGCTGAGAAGTAGAGTAATGGATCAATGGCGTATCTTGGGTGCATGAGATCCAGCAGTTTAGGAGTATAGTAATCTATTGTTTGATAAACCCAAAGACCCCAGTTTTGGGGGATAAGAATGCACTATTTGACGAAAACTGCTGGGAAAACTGGAATAGAGTATGGCTGAAATTGTGCACAGACAATTATCTAACGCCATATACCAAAATCAAGTCTGAATGGGTGCATGATCTAGGTATAAATGATGATACTGTAAGCAATCTGGGAAAGCAAGGAATAGTTTACCTCTCAGATTTGTGGAGAGGGAAAGACTTTAGGACCAAACAAGAATTAGAAAGCATTATAAAATGCAAAATGGATAATTTTGATTACATTAAATTGAAAAGCTTTGGTACAAACAAAGCCAATTGTAACCAATATCAAGAGGCAGGTGGGAAATTGGGAAAGAATTTTTACAACCCATGTCTCTGATAAAGGACTCATTTGTAAAATATACAGACAATTGAGTCAAATCTACAAAAATAGAAATCATTCCCCAATTGATAAATGGTCAAAGGATATGAACAGGCATTTTTCAGAGAAAGAATTTAAAGATAAACAAATAAAGAAATGTTCTAAATCTGGAATTATGCCCAAAGGGCTATAAAAATTTCATACCTTTTGACCCAGCAATACCACTTCTAGGGTTTTATCCCAAAGAGATCATAGAAGTGGGAGGAAGACCCATATGTACAAAAATATTTATAGCAGCTCTTTTGGTGTTTGCAAAGAATTGGGAATTTAATGGGTGCCCATCAATTGGAGAATGGCTAAATAAGTTGTGGTATATGAACGTAATGGTGTATTATTGTGCTATAAGAAATGAGGAGGAGACAATTTTCATATTTACCTGGAGAAGCTTATAAAAAGTGATGCTGAGTGAGAAGAGTAGAACCAGGATAAATTTGTGTACAATCACAGACATACCATATGTGTGATGACCAAGTATGACAGACTGGACTCTTCTCAGCAATGCACTGATATAAGTCAATCCTGAAAGCTCATGATGGAGAGAGATTCCTACATCCAAAGGAATAACTAGAAAGAACTGACCTTGAATCCTGATGGAAGCAAACTACTTCATCTTTTTTCTTTTCATTGTTTGGTTTTGTTTCTTCTTTACCATTTTTCATCCTATCTGGTACAATACACCTTCATACCTTGAAAAGAAATAATCAGAGGAGCAGAAAAAATTCTATATTACTGAAAAGCTAGTAACTCAAGATAGTCATGTCAACAAATAGTGTTTTGAACAATGTGTCATTACAACACAGGTATAAAGGAAAATCTTTCAATTTCCTAGGTCTGGACAAAGTCAAGTGGTCACCTCATTTGCCTTTTTATTCTAAGTACCTTGACTGCTGGCATCTATTCTACATGCATTTTCTTTTCTAATGAGCTACTGTTGCTGACAAAGAACAAGATTGACAGTATGGAATATTGAGAAATCTCCCTTTATTAAAATTCATCTGTCACTTTCCGTCTATCAGTCTGATCATATTAGATTTTCAGACTCCCAAAGAGATGAGTAATTTCATTAGACCTTATGAAATGCACTTATCCAAGACATTGGCACATTTCCATATAATCATGACAACAGGCCCTTTCACGTTATGTCTGTAACTATGCATAATGTTTCAGTTATTGTTTCTAAGACAATGTTTAACCATGAATGCTTTTATGTTCAAAGGTTTCTTTCACATTTCTCCTTTTAAAAATATACCAGTGATAGTCCAAAAGAAAATAAATAGGTTCAGTCACAAGTTGATTGTTTTCAAGACATTATAGCACGATTATCTGGGTTTTTGATACATGAATATGCCCAGATAAATCCCAGTGCTATTTGAAGTCAATGTAATCAATACAACATTTGTAAGGCATTGGAGGTTCTGTTGAGGGATAGTTCACAGATAGATGAATTTCATTCTATAAGGAGAGTTATAATGGGATAATGTGTGGAATGTTGTTTTATGGTGAATGCAGACCAACTTCATCCACCATTAGCTCGTCTGTCTTTCCCAAGTGTTCACTATATATTAAAATTGTCTAAAGAAAAAGAAAGGCAGGAAAGAAAAGAGGTCATCTCTAAAGGACCGGTAGTCATTCCTCATTATAATAATGCAAAATAACTACCCAAATAGATTATAATTTCTGTGGGTCAAGGAACAAGATATTTCTTTATAAAGGCCTGTGAAGAATAAAGTCACCCAACTAATACCCATTGAATATTGACTGCTTCATAAATGCCCTGCTTAAAGTCAGTTCTCACATTTTGTTCCATTTTTCCCCTTTTAATGTATGATTTACTGGAGGGGAAAGTATATGCAGTATGTCTCATAATACATTTTGGCATATTTCTCATTTGTTTTTCTTGTTGAATATTAGAGTACCAGAGAGATATTTGAAAGCTGTTAAATAGAACTTCCAAAACTACAAATTAGGACTATAAAACTTTAAGTTTAGGGAGGTAGAATTGAGACAGATAATAGGATGTGAAATGGTACTTATTTTCCTTAAACCCAGGTTATGCCCACGATCCCAATGAGAAAAGAAAGCCTTACAACAGAAACCTAGAAGCAGGGATTTTTTTTTAAACAATTGGGGTTAAGTAGCTTGCTCAAAGCTACCTGGCCAGTAACTATTTATGTGTGGGTGTGCTTTTTCTGAGGCCAGATCTGATCCCGGGTTTTCCCAACTCCGGGGCCGGCACTCTTACTGTGCCACTTAGCCGACCCCCAAAGCAGGGCTTTTTAAACCTTAAGCAACCCTATGAACATTTAAGCCAAAATTATGTTTAGGGAATAAGAGACTCAGATTTATGATTAGGAATATAGAATAGAGAAGTCAGTTTCACTAATGAAGGGCAAGATCAGACATGCTAGTTTAGAGAAGTCTGGATAGAAGGGACAGGAAAAGGTTAATAAAGAATGAAATTCCAGCAGGCCAGTAAAAATAATATCTTCCATGTGATGAGAAAAGATCTTCTTTCACAAGTAGATGAATATGTGGAAGAGAATGAAAAAAGCTGAAAGCATTAAGGCAAAATCAAGGTTGTTCCTGCACTTGGAGTATCAGAAGTTATTACCAATAACACTTAAAGATAACAAATACACAACAAAATCAGTCACACTGAAAAGATTTAGGTTTCTTCATTCATTCCCTCCTTCACCTTGCAGGTATAAGGGAAACTTATTTTACACACTTTTCCATTGAAGCAAGACTAAGCAGACAAAAGTATTCTTGGAATCCAATTTAATATGAAATTCTTTGTATCTTGGTGTGCATTCTCTTGCTTCTCCCTTTACATCCTTGGTCACAGGCATTATCTCTGTCTCTGTCGATGTGTCTCTGTCTCTGTCGCTGTATATACATATGTGTCTGTATGTGTGTGTATGTGTGTGTGTGAGTGTGTGTGTGTGTGTGTGTGTGTGTGTGTGTGTGTGTGTGGTTCCTATGTGCCTTCATTTGCAAACACCAATATTGGGGAAGAAAAGGTTACAACATAAATAATGGTTTATCATATCTAAGAAAAGAGGAAAAATAAGAATTTTGAGTGGTAGCAGAGGATGTGAAGCCTAGGGGGAGAAATCTTAAGAAGTTCAGGGAAGAGAGAATCATCCTCACCTAGGAATCCAATAATAGAAATCAGGGCATCTCGTCAGGTCAAAGTCAGTTATGTAGGTTATATGGATATTGGAATGAGGATAATAGTTGCTGAAAACATGAAACCTATGGGATTCTAATTATATTGATAAGGATTTTTGATGCCAAAGCCCACTTTCATAAAAGAGAACCTAGATGAACTTAGAAAAGGAATATACTACAATATTCCCTTTACATAGATAGACACTCGTAATATAGGCACTAGGATCTAATTGTATCTTAAATCTATTTATAGAAAGACCAATATCAGTTTTTCTGCTTGGATATGTCAGGAAATACCTGATTTTTATACCAAGTTTAACATAAATCACCTCACTTCAAAAAAATTTACAATCACTTAGATACCATAGTCATGCATGCTTTTTACCATTATTTACAATTTTTTTTTTTGTTTTGTGAAATGAAGGGAACTGGAAACAATGGAGAATGTCATAGCTATTGTCATTAATCACAGAAGACCAAAAACACCATGGGTGATGCCTTAACTTTCACATTAATTGGATTCAATTAACCTGTCTCTTCTTGAGTCATTGAGCTTCAGTGGCAGGACAAAAGTCAGGATGACTATCAATGGCTCAGGATGCAATGAATGACCTTGCTGTTTTTTATGTCTGATCAAGCTCTAAACATTCCACAGTACCTGTTCCATTCACCTTCATGGCCTTTTAAACTAAATGTTCTCATTTGCCTGTTCCTCTGGGGAAAGACTTTACATGCTCAGGGTAGACATCCTTGTTTACTCACCGATATGTTTGAACCTTTTCAGTTATCCTCAACCTGTTAAACTCACCTACCATGAAGATTTATTAGCATGTGGCCCCTTTGCTTGCAGACACAGGTGAGAATTGGTTGAAACAAGTGGACACAAAAGAGGAATGAGCATCCCTGAAGAGGTCTTGGCAAAAACTCACAACAGAGGCACAAATCCTCCTGAAAATCTCATATACCTCAAGACCATCACAGCTAATTATAAAAGTGGAGTTTCATTGACTGAGGTAGTAAGTGAAACAAATACTTTTAGGAGTATAATTTCACCATTAGATATTTTACATGCTATAGTGTCCCACCGGCAGGTGCCAAGCAAAAGGAAAGTAAAGAAGAATGACTATGGTGTATGTATAACCCATGTAGGAACACTTGTGCAAAGTTTCTGTGACATTTTCTTTTTGCTTATGAACACTAACTGCAATATAAAATAGTAAATTCTTATGAGAATATGTGTTGGGATATAATGGTGGGTGATGGATTCTTGAAAGACCTACTTAACTGTAGCTCTGCCAAATGAGAGTATTTGGAAAGAGATATAACATAGTTTACATCTAACCCAAGCATTAAACCCACTGACTCTAGGGACTAATTTAATTGAGCATATTGACTCAGACTGGATGGACAAAAACAAAGACCTATTCCAAGTTCACTGTGAGCATGTATAAAACACAACATTGATTAAAAAGAACTACATTAATTTTGGAACAACTATCAAATTTTACCTTATTTCCCCCTGTCTTCCCCTATATTCTTTCTTTTTTTTTCTCTCTGGAGGGCAATTGGGGTTGTAACTTGGCCAGAGTCACACAGCTAGTTTTTGTTTTAAAGGTGTGAGGCTGGATTTGAATTCAGGTCCTACTGACTCCAGGGTTGGTGCTCTATTCACTGCACCACCTAGCCACCCCCTTCCCCTATATTCTTTTTTTTTTCTTTTGATTTTTGGTCTTTAATAATTTATTTACATTTTGTTTACAAGATGCATTTTCACAATTCCTTGAGTTTCAAATTTTCTCTACTTCCTCCTCTCTTCCCCACCATGGCAGGATACAATCAATTATAGGTTCTGCAAATACTTTCACATTAGACATTAGTCAGGTTATAAGAAGGATTGTATTGGATGGAATGAACAATAGAAAAGAGGAAACAAAGCCAAACAAGAAAAAGAAAAAGAGCAGGTAGTTTGGTTCAATCTGGATTCAATTCTTTCTCTGGATGTAGACATCTCTCTCCATCATGAGACTTTTGGTGTTGACTTATAACCATGAATTGCTGAGAAGCGTCCAGTCTATCAAAGTTGTTCATTACACGTATGTTGTGTCTGTAATTGTGTGCAAATTTATCCTGCCTCTACTCTTCTCACACAGCATCAGTTTGTATAAGCCTTTCCAGGTAAATGTGAAGTTCATCTGCTCCTCATTTTGTGTAGCAAAATAGTGTTCCATTACATGCATGTACCACAACTTGTTCAGCCACTCCACAATTGATGGGCATCCCCTTAATTTCCAATTATTTGTCACCCAAAAAGAGCTGCTATAAATATTTTTGTACATATGGGTCTAGTTCCAACTTCTATGATCTCTTTAGGATACAAAACAAGAAGTGCTTGCTGGGTTAAAGGGTTTGAAATTATTTATAGCCCTTTGGACATAATTCCAGATTGCTCTCCAGAATGGTTGGATCAGTTCACAACTCCACCAACAATGCATTAGTGTTCCAATTTTTCCACATCCTGTCCAGCATTTGTCATTTTTCTGTTTTGTCACCTTAGCCAATCTTACTGGTGAGATGTGGTACCTCAGAGTTCTTTTGATTTGCATTTCTCTAATCAATAGTGATTTAGAACATTTTTCATATGCTTGTAGATATCTTTAATTTCTTCCTCTGAAAACTTCCTGTTCATATCCTTTGATACTATATTATTAAAATAATTATTTAAAATGTTATAATTAATGGCACTGTTTAGCTTTTGAGAAGGATTAACTAAAATTTTGTATGCTTTCTCATGGGCCAAAACATATTTGATAAGGAGATCATTTCAGAGAGGAGTGATGGCAGTATCAAGAAAACAATATGTCCCCTGTAAAATCAAAATCTGACATTTTTCTAGAATGAGAGAATTGGGCATTAATGGGGAAGATGAGATTCTTGGTGATATATGATGGAATCCAAATATCAGAGCTTCAGAAGACTTCAGGTTCAGTCATCTAGTCCAATCTGCAGTTTATCCAGACTATTAATAAAAGGGTGAAGCAAAAGCTGAAAGTCTTATAACTGGATTTGTTATGGAGTTACAGCAATGCTTTTGTGGAAAAAAATAGTTTAATGTTGCTATAACTGACCATGATCTCTAAATAGGAGAAGAGAATCTTTATCTTTCATAAGGATATTGCATGGGTAAATGAATTTTAATTAAATAAGTCCATAGATGATCTCTTTGAACTAACAAAGTTTTATTCATTGCATATATCCTCTTTGCTCCATGGAATGTTGCATTTTCCAAGTGTAAATAAAGTTCCCTCTCTCCTTTTTATTAAGGGATCACTTTCTCTGTTACTGCTACTATACATGCTATATATAAGGAAAGAAGTGTAATGAAAAATTAAAGGAGAGAACTAGCAATCTGTCAGTCACTCTTTCTTTTCCCCACCTCTATTTTCCCCTTATCTTCCACCCTAGATTATAAAGTATGGTTAGTAACAGCCAAGGTGCTACAAAACCCTATGATTGAAGCTAATACTACAGTGAATTTATGAATGGCTATTCACCAACTATACAATTTCATGCTGACTATTTCACTATTTCAATAAGCATAGTAATATTAGCTCATACTTATGTGATGGTTTATCATTTTCAGAGTACTTTCTTTAAAACAGTTCTGCTAGGTATGTAGTATGTTGTCTACATATTACAGATAAGTATTTAAGGCTTACATGTTTTAAATAACTTACATAAGAACTATTCTTCAACTCTACCCTGCAGATAATGGTGGCTTTTTTAAATTTAATTTTATGTTTTTTTTTTTAGTTTACATCATTCATTTCCACAAGATATTGAGTTACAAACTTTCTCCCCATCTTTACCCTACCCACCACCCCAACACAGTGATTGCACTGTATACTCCCCCCAAATCTGCTCTCTCATATGTCCTCCCCCACACTGCCTCCAACCTTTTGGTAGGGCAAGATGGATCTCTATACCCAAGTATCTCTATATCTTATTTCCCAGTTGTATGTTATATTATTATTATTAATAATGAATTAAAAATTTGATTTTATAACTTTGAATTCTAGATCCTGTCCCTTCCTACCTCATCACCCACCCTTACTGGAAAGAAAAGCAATTAAATATAGGTCGTGTATATTTAGTTACACAAAATATTATCATAGTGAATATATTGTGAAAGACTTACTATTTTTCCCTCAATCCTATCTCACCCTCCCACTTGTTCTATTCTATACTTTGACACTGTCCATTTTCATTAGTGTGTGCTTCTAACTACCCTCTCCCCAACCTGCCCTCCCCTTCATCATCCCCCCTCTCATCCCCTTCCACCTACTCTCCTGAAGGGCAAGATGCCCAATTTAGTGTGGTTGTCATTCCCTCCCTAAGCCAAATTCATTAAGAGTAAGGTGACTCATTCCCTTTTGCCTTCCTGTTCTTCCCCTCCATTGTCACACTTATCACTTACCTCTTCTGTATGATATAATTTACCTCGTTCTGTCTTTCCCCATCTCCTCTCATTATATTCCTCTCTCACCTCTCAATTTCACCTTTTAAATATCACCCCTTCCTATTCTTTTGATCCTATGGCCTTTATATATACCAGTACATATATATGTACACACAATCACATATGTATTCATACGCACATATGCTCTCCTGTTTAGACATACAGGTGTATGCATACATATATACACATTTTTATTCCCTTCAACTATCCTAATACTGAGAAAAGTTTCATAAATTACAATTATTGTTTTTACATTTAGGGGTGTAGATAGTTCAGATTTGATAAGTTCCTTATTAATTTTCGCTGTTTTTACATTTTCATGCATCTCTTGCTTTTTGTATTTCAATGTCAAATTTTCTATTCAACTCAATTTTTCATCAAGAATGCTAGAAAGTCCTCTATTTCATTGAATGACCCAATATATTCCCCTGAAACATGATGCTCAGTTTTGCTGGGTAGGTGATTCTTTGTTTTAATCTTAGCTCCTTTGCCCTCTGGAGTATCATAATTCAAGCCTTTTAAACCCTCAATGTAGAAGATTCCAGATCCTGTGTTATCCTGATTGTCTTTCTTCAATATTTAAATTATTTCTTCCTGGCTGCTTGTAAAATTTTCTCCTTGATCTGGGAACTCCAGAATCTGGCTATATTTCTAGAAGTTATTTTTTTCTGGCATCTTTCACAAGAGGTAATTGGTGGATTCTTTCAACTTCTACTTTGCTTTCTCGTTCTGAAACGTCAGGGCAATTTTCCTTGAGAATTTCGTGAAGGATGGTTTCTAGGTTCTTTCTTTGATCATGGCTTTCAGGTAGGCCAATGATTTTAAAATTATCTCTCCTGGATCGATTTTCCAGGACAGTGGTTTTTCCCATGAGATATTACACATTGCCATCTCTTCTTTCAATTGCTTGGATCTGTTTAACAGCGTCTTGATTTTTCATAACGTCACTAGCTTCCATTTATCTTCGCAATTTTTCCTCCACTTCTACTAAGGTCCTCTATGGCCTGTAACCTGCTTGTATTTTCATTTGGGGCTTTTGTTGCAGGAGTTCTGACATCACAGTCTTCCTCCTGTTCCATGCTTTCATCCTCTTTGCCCCCAAAATAGTAGTCTAAAGTTGAATTTTTCCATTTATTTTGTTTCCTTTGCCTAGGCATGTTGCCACTTAATTTCTTGACTTTTGGGCTTGTTGCCACAGTAGGACTCTGCCACCACACAGGGGAGCTTCTGTCCCAAACGTTGGGGTCTTCTCAACTTCCGGAGGTATCAGTCGGGTGCCCTCCCTTTAGCCCCCACACACTCTGGCAAGCTGGACACACATCCCAACACCTCCACCCGAGACTGCAATACAAATCCAGGGAGGTTAAAGAAAGAGCGATTATGCCCCAAGACTGATTGCTGGATCCCCCTCCAGTTTTCAGGCCAGGAGATGAAGCTACAATTCAAGCTATAAAATGATGTCTGTGCCATGGCTCCTCAGTGGCTTTTAGCCCCCAAGGGAAGAAGCTGATGCAATCCCAAATACTGGTCCCAAAGTCCATAGGGCACTAATGTCTCTTTGTGTTGGATATTCTGGAAAAGCCCCAGCTTCTTGTGTTCTGGGGTCCCTCCATCTGGCTGCTGATCTTGCTGCCCTCGGGCTAAAACCACAACTAACACAGTCTGGGCCTCGGCTCCCTGAGCACTGCACTGTTGGCTCCCAGTGCACTGAGCTGGCTGCTCCCTGCCAGGCTACCAGGCTGTACTCAGTGGGTGCTGGAGCTCCAGAGGTTGTTCTGAGTGCCCCCTTTACATGATTTTGAAGTGGTTTGGCCTGGAGCACAGTGGAAGTGCTGTTTCTCTCTAGGGTTTTTTTTTTTTTTTTGATCATGGTTTTCAGGTACTCCAATAATTCTTAAATTATCTCTCCTGGATCTATTTTACAGGTCAGTGGTTTTTCCAATGAGATATTTCACATTGCTTTCTATTTTTTTTTCATTTGTATGATTCTTTTTAATAGTATCTTGATTTCCCATAAATTCATTAGCTTCCATTTGTTCTGTTCTAATTCTGAAGGAATTATTCTCTTCAGTGAGCTTTTGATTCTTTTTCCATCTGGCAGATTTGGCTTTTTAAGACATTCTTCTCCTCATTGGTTTTTGGGGCTCTTTTGCCATTTGAGTTAATGGATTTTAAGGTGTTATTTTCTTCAGTCAGTTTTTTGACTCTCTTTTCATGATTTCTTGCATCATTCTCATTTCTTTTCCCAATTTTTCCTCCATTTCTCTTACTTCATTTTCCAAATCCTTCTTGAGCTCCTCCATGGCTTGTAACTAATACATATTTTTCTTGGAAGCTCTTGGTTCAGGGGTTTTAATTCATTGTATTCCTCCCATTCCATATTTTGATCCTTTTTGTCCCAAAAAAGGAATCTAAAATTGGATTGCTGTTCTTGCATTGCTTCCTTTGCTTGCTTATGTTTTCACTCAATTAATTGACTTTTGAGCTGTTTGCCACAAATTCTGCTTCTGGAAGGGAGGGCTTTGTTCCAAATTGCTGTTCTTTTACAGCTGCCAGAGCTATTAAGAATATGCTGTCTCTGCAGTCCCAATAAACTCTGACTCATTGCTCACACACCTCTGTACCATCACCCAAGACAGAAATCCAGATCCAGGAAGTTTAAAGCAAGATCCATTACCTTCTGAATGTTTGCTTGCCCCACCCTCACAATCTACAGGCTAGAAGCTCTGAAGCAGCCACATGGAGGAGCTGTAGGGTAGCTTCACATGTGGCAAGTGCTGGTCCCTCCCCAGTTATCCCCCCCAAGTTCCGACAGAGTTCTACACTGACCTCTTACTTTTTCTTTGGCATTTATAGGTTGATAATTCTGGAAACAAGAACTGCTGCTGATGATTCACTTTCTTGAATCCACCACTTCTGCTGCTGGTAGGGGCCACTGTGGGGTTCATCAGGAGCTGGGCTGGACTCCAAGCATGCTGTGATGAACCATTCCTCTCTCCATGCTGGGCTGCATTTCATGGGAAATTTGTTTCTCTGTCACTTTGTGTTTTCTGTAGTTCTAAAATTTTTTTGAGTCAAACTTTATAGGTATTTGAGGTGTGTTGTGGGGGGAGCTCATGGGGTTTTCCTGCTTCTCTCCTGAATTCTTGGCTCCACCCCAAGAACAGATAATGACTTCTGATCTTCCATTATAATCTAAGGGTTCCTGGGCATTCTCATCTGACCACCTATATTATGTTCAGGGCATTCAGGTTATTCTATCTTTCTATTAGATGAAATCCTTGTTTCCTATACATTTGGATAAACTAACTCTTTGCTTTCAATGCTAGAAATCATAGATTCCTCCAAAACTCAGTTCAGTTGCCATCTCCCAAATGAGCTTTTTCTTCATTCCTCTCCCCAACACAGTTTTTCGCTCCTGTTACATTTTTTGGTGGGTGGAAAGCAAGGCAATCGGGGTTAGGTGATTTGCACAAGTTCACACAGCTAGTAAGTTTGTCAAGTGTCTCAGGTTGGATTTGAGCTCAGGTCCTCCTGACTCCAAGCCCAGGGCTCTATTCACTGTGCCACCTAGTGGGCCCTCTTGCTATATTTTAAAATTATTTTCAATATAATTTGTATTTACTTATCATGTGTGCATATTTAACTCACTACACCCAGCAAAATGTAAATCCTATGTAGGCCCTATTTTCTCATTTTTTCTCCAGAGTGCCAAATTTAAAAGGCGCTAGCACATTTTTTAATCTACTATTTAGAAATAATATGATTGGTTTAATATCTAATTTATAAAAATTAGTTAAAATAGGAAGCTCCCTGATGCCTGGTACTTTCCTACTATTCCATGTGTTTTATTCCTCAATCTTCCATCTAATCTTCCTCATACATATTCTGTGATCTAGTTACAAAGTATCACTTATTGTTTTTGAAACAAAGCACCCTATTTCCCATCACCATGCTTTTGCACTGATTTTCTCTCATGCTAGGAATGTTCTGCCACATTGTCTCAATATCTTAATTCTCATGGCTTCCTTCAATACTCAGCTTATATTCCAGCCATATTAGCTGTAAAAGTTGAGATGCTTTTACTTCACAAATGACTTTCTCCTGAAGATTTACTTCTTATTATATTTGTTTTCAATACCTTTGTGATATATTACCCAGTCAAATTTTATAACATTTGTATGTGGTACAGAAAAATATCCATAATATTTTACTATAATATTCATAAGATGCCATAAGTCTTTTAACAATTATTTCTCTCAAAATATGTTCAGTTCAGTATTTTACTTTTTGTTTATCTTTGCATTGCACTTACCTAAAACTGATAAAGTCATATTCAAAACTCCTGTCACTACTCTGTTACTATTGTCTGTGTCTTCTTGAAGTTCAGGTAATTCAACTTTTATGAATTTTGATGCAATGGTATTTGGACCATAGAAGATTGTTGCTGTTAATAAATTTTTATAGTTCCTGTTAGCATAGCTTCATTATTTGCTCCTTTTTTATTTTTCAGTATTTTTTTTTGTCTGATAGCCTCATGGCAGCTGCTGATTTTTTGGATTCACTGAATGAGTAGTAAAAAAAAATGTTCATTTCCAAAGTTTTCCATTGTTTTTTTTTTTAATTTTATAAATGTGTTTCTTATAAACAATGGATTGTAACTTTTTATCATTCATTATTTTCTCTTTATGTTATTAGATAATTTATTTAATTTACATTTAAAATATAATAGTTTGATTTTCATCATCCTCAAGCTCTTTCTAAAGTTTTTAAGTTACAATTTTCCCTCTATTCTGCTGTAAACAACATTATGTTCCATCAATTATTTTACTTGAACACAATTTTTAATATTTCTACCCATCCCTCTTGTTTTCTTCTTCTCATATGTTGCTCTATTTTTTTCAAGTATGGATTTGTCTTTTTTTTCCTCTACCCTGCCATTATCTGGTTATATGTCTTCCTTCTCCATTTTGCTTTCTGTTATTTATGTGTATTTCCCCTTTCCTCCTCTTTAACTATTTATGTTCATTAATTTATTTAATTCATTTATTTTTGCTTTCATCAAATATGGATTTCTCTCTCTTCATTATCCATCTGCTCTTCCTGTCTACACCAGACCTTCATTTTCTGATGTGTGGCCCTTATGAACATCTGGTCCCTTTCTTTTATTTCTATTCTTTTTTTTTTTGATAAATTAAAATCACTTTATTCAAAATCCATTAAACAAAGACATGTTACTCAGTAATGAACACTAGAGGTAGCTCTATCAACACAAAAGTGGTCAGTTGAAAGAAGGCAAATGTAATGATGGGTGAGGGTGTGCAGCCACCTTGGCACATGACCAATGCACAATCCCATTACTCACTTCCTGACTCCTGGGCTCTTTTCTGTTCATTCATCCTCCTTTGAGTTAGATAGGGTCATTTGCTAATGCTTGTAAGAGCCAGAAGGAACCGTAGAGACCATCTAGTCAAACCCACTAATCTGACAGATGAGAAAACTGAGGCCTAAGGGCACAAGGTCACATAGGTGGTAAGTGGAAGAACAAAGACAGCAACTGCATTCTTTAGACTCCAAGTCCTGTATTTTCATTCTAGATGGTCTGGGTATTCTTAATAAAGTCAAAGCTTTCAAGGTATTCATTGTAGACCCTGCCTTCTAGGTACTCCCGCATAGAAAAAGGTAGAGAAATTATGGTATCTGAATGGGAGGACTGTCCTGGGAGCCTTCCTTAAATCAGGTCGAAACAAGTCACTCTCTTACTCAGTGAACTAAAACCACTCTTTGTCACCTACAGAATCAAATATAAAATCCTCTGTTTAACATTCCAAACCTTTATGTTTCCCCACCATTCACCTTGTCTATATTAGCATCATACCTCATCATGTACTCTTCAATTCATTGACTTTCACCTCCTTACTATTCCTTGAACAAGATAATCTCTTAGCTCTGGACATTTTCCTTGACTGTCCCTCATTTCTGGAACACTTTCCCACATTACCTCTGCCTTAAAGCTTCACTGGCTTCTTTGAAGTCACAGGCAAAATTCTGACCTTTTTTTGCTTTTTGTAGGGCAATTGGGGATAAGTAACTTGCCCAATGTCACAAGGCTAGGTTTTGTGTGTGTGTGCGCATGCACGAGTGTGTGTGTGTGTGTGTGTGTGTGTGTGTGTGTGTGTTTGTTGTGTCTGCGGCCAGATCAGAACTCAGTTCCTCCTGGCTCAAGGCCTGGTCCTCTACTCACTGTGCCACCTAGCCGCCCCCAAAACCCTGCCTTCTACAGCATTTTCTATTTTTTTTTCTTATTTCTGAGGTCTTCCCTCCTATTTATCTTGTTCATATCATACTTATACAGCTTGTTGATATCACCATTAAAGTGTGATCTCCTTGAGGACAGGGACTGTCTTTTGAAAAATGCTGTGGTGATGCCCATTTTTTTTTTTAAGCAATTGGGGTTAAGTAACTTGCCCAAGGTCACACGGCTAGGTTTTTGTTTGTGTGGATTAAGTGTCTGAGGCCGGCTCCGAACTCAGGTCCTTCTGACTCCAGGGCCAGCGCTCTACTCACTGCGCCACCTAGCCGCCCCCCCATTTTTCAATGCTTTGTATCTTCACCAATTAACATAGTGCCTGACATCTTCAAAGAATTAAATATCATTTGATTGACTTACTGAATAGAGGTTCTGTGAGGAGTCATCTGATCAGAGTCATAGGTCATATAGCTTCAGAGTAAGTCTGATACAATAATACCAGACTTGGAGTGAGGATTGAAGATGGATACTTAGGGTATTTGATATCTTAAATCTTCCATATTTATCACTTTTTGCACCATTCCTCCACGTCAGCCACATACAGAGATAATGATGCACTTTATTTCTTAAAATATGCTTATTCAACTGTCTAAACTCATAAAACTTATTAGAACCATTCAGCTTTTTTTGGGTCTCATTCCTTTTATACTCACCATCTATCATCACTACAAACTCTTTCATTCTTTATGTCCTTGCTTTCCTACACCATTGAAATAGCTCTGGTCTCACTTTTGTTGTTTTTATCTGCCTGATTTTTAAACATCATTTATTTACTTATTTTAACAAACTTTGCTTTTTAAATTTTTAGTTTCAAATTCTCTGCTTCTTTCTCACAATTCCCCCAGTCACTGAGGATGTAAAACCATACTGTACATTAATTGTACATAAGGAAATCACACAAATCATTTTCATATCCTCAATATCACAAAAAAGAAAAAAAATAAATGAGAAAATTATACTTCATTAGTTTTCTTTCTGGAGGAAGATTGCATTTTTTCATCATTTGGAATTATTTTAAATCATTTTATTGATCAAAGTAATCAAGTCTTTCAGAGTTCATCATTATAACATATTTTTATTGTGAACAAATATCTCCCTGTTTTGCGTTGCTTCATATTTTATCAGTTCCTATATAATTTGACATTCATTTTTCTGAAACCATCCCCTTATCACTTCCTATAACACAGTAGTATTCTCATCATCAATTGACACAACTGGTTCAGCTCTTTCCCAGTTGATGAGTATCCCCTCTTTTTCTTATGCTTTGCAACAACGAAAAGAGCAGTTATAAATATTTTTTGTACATATAAGTCATTTTCCTTTTTTTTGCTCTCTTTGGGGCTACTGTTCTGGTAGTAGAATTGCTAGATCAAAGGTTATATACAGGTTTATGACCTTTTGGGCACAGTTCCAAGTTGTTTTTCAGAATACTTAATCCAGTTCACAATTCCACCAACAATTTATTAGTATATCTATTATTCCTTATCTCCTCTAGCACTTTTCAGTTTTGATAGGTGTGACATGGCTCCTCAGAGTTGTATTAATCAGCATTACTCTAAATAATAGTGATTTTGAAAACTTTTTTATGTGATGATAAATTAATTTCTTCTTCTGAAAATTCCCTTCATTTATTTGACCATTTATCAATTGAAAAAGACTTTCATTTTCATAAATTTGACTTAGTTCCCAATATATTTGAGGAATAAGGCCTTTATCATAGAAATCTGCTATAAAATGATATTACTTCGTTGGCTATAGTACCTTTTAGCAAAATGATGTTTTCATGATTACTTTTAAAAATTAAGTCTATTTTTTGCTTTGTTTGAGACCATACTTGCAACCCCTGTCTTTTTTTTTTTTACTTCTGATGAAACATAATAGCTTCTGCTCAAGCCTTTTATTTTAATATTTTAACTATATGTGTGTCCTTCTGTTTCAAGTGTGTATCTTGTAGCAAGATGTTGCTGTTTTTTGTTTATAATCTGCTATTTCCTTCCACTTTAGAGTGAGCTCATTCAATTTACATTCACAGATATGATTATTAGTTGTAGATTTCCCTGTAACTTGTTTTCTTCTGTTTCTCATTTTTTCTATCATTTTATCCCCTCAACCATCAAAAGTTTGTCTTCCTTGTGACCACTGCCTACCTTAATCCACACTCCCTTTTATGATCCCCCAACTCACATGTCTCATTCAATTTTTCTTTTACTCCCCTTCAGGGGTAAGATAGATTTCTATGCCTAATTATATGTATTTATAGATTTTCCCTTCTTGGAACAAATTCTGAAGAGAGTGAGGTTCAAACCTTGTCAGACCTAATTTTCTCCCTTCAAATTATTAACCCATTAGGTAACTTTTCAGTTTTGCATATTTTACTACTTTTTAGTTGCTTCTTCCTTAGAAATAAAACTTTATATTTTTTAATTTGGATGGGGGAAGGCAGGGCAATTGGGGTTAAGTGACTTGCCCAAGATCACACAGCTACCAAGTGTTAGGTGTCTGAGGCCCAATCTGAACTCAGGTCCTCCTGACTCCAGGGCCAGTGCTTTTTACACTATGACACCTAGACGCCACAGAAATAAATATTTAGGAACCAAATCCAAAAAATAATAATAATAGTGAACCTTATGGAGAATTATTCCTTCAACAGATTAAAAGCATGTGGAAATTTTAGAGGTAATGCCTACACAATTTCTTATTGCTTGCATATTTTCAGGTCTCTTTTCATTCCCTAAACTTCTATCTAAGAAGAAGGCAAGGTACAAAGTGCCTTGATTTGAAATAAAAGGGACCTAAATGGTATAAGAAATGATACAAGAAGTAATTATATACTAATAAAACAGTTGAACATTTAGTCAATAAACATTTCTTTCATCTTGATACAATGAACATAAAAATTTTCATAAAAAGTAGTAATCATGACATTTTATGGTGGAAATTTTAAGTCAAACTAATTGTTATGTTTTTTTTTTAATTCATCAGTATTTCAACCAAAGGTTACTATAAGCACATTTTGCTTGTACTTGTGGGTCCAAAAGAAGATTCCTTGTGAAAGAAATTAAATTACATTTCCTGTCCTTAGAGCTGGAGAGCCTTTGTTTATGTGTGTGTGTGTGTGTGTGTGTGTGTGTGTGTGTGTGTGTGTGTGAGAGAGAGAGAGAGAGAGAGGGAGGGAGGGGGAGAGAGAGAGAGAGAGCTTACAATAAAGGGACACATAAATGTGCATAATTGAAAATTATTCCTATTTAGATAAAATAAAAAGAAGGTAAAAACATGGCAAAATGGCTTCATAACATTATGACAATTTTTTTTTGCCAGGTAAATAAGCAAATTAAGTTGGCGAAACCTGGTACTATGAAAGTAAAAATAATTTGAGGTGGAAGTGAATTTTAAAGATTAGAGTGTTATTCCAATATGGTATTTAATAGATCTATGAAGGCAGTTTTTTGTGGTACCTAGAATTTTTATTTGTCCAAATCTATTACATTTGTTGTACATCACTCCTGTGTTAGATCTCTTTGCTAATATAACAATTCTTTAAATGCCACAAGCATAATAATCTTTGTTGAATGGATACCTTTTGAATTTATAATAGTGGGTAAAGCTTCAAGTTAAATATGTCTAACCTAATGAAGCCAGCCCTCTTTTCTCTCAAACTCCTATTTATTCATCATTTAAAAATAAATTAATTAGATTATGGAGAGGGAAAGCATCCCTAGAAATTTATTATGTTATCAATGTACATGATAAATGATATGGCTATTATTAAAAACTATGTTACTTCTGAACTTCATTACTTAAATTGGGGAATTTAAAAATTTTGTTGGGGGTTCTACTGTCGGAAAACATCTCAAAAGTCAAGTAATTGAGTAGCAACATGAGAAAGCAAAGGAAGCAAAGTAAACAAAGCAATCCAAGATTAGATTGCTCTTTTGGGGACAAAAAGAAACAAAGCATGGAACGGGAGGAAGACAACAAAGTCAGAACTCCTGAACCAAAAGCATCCAAGAAAAATATAAACAGGATGCAGGTCATAGAGGACCTTAAGTAGCATTTTGAAAACCAAATAAGAAAAGAAGAAAAAAAATTGGAGGAGAAGTGAGAAAGGTGCAAGAAAATTATGAAATGAGTGTCATCAGCCTGACTGAAGAAAATAGCACCTTAACAAATAGACTAACTCAAAAGGCAAAACAGGCTCAAAAAGCCAATGAGGAGAAGAATTTGTAAAAAAGCCAAATTTGCCAGATGGAAAAAGAATCTCAAAAGCTCACTGGAGAGAATCATTCCTTCAGAATTAGACTGGAGCAAATGGAAACTAATGACTTTATGAGAAATCAAGCTACTATTAAACAGGTACAATTGAAAAAAATAGAAGGCAATGTGAAATATCCCATTGGAGCAACCACTGACATCGAAAATAGATCCAGGAGAGACAATTTAAACATTATTGGACTACCTGAAAGCCATGATCAAAAAAAGAACCTAGAAATCATTGTTCAAGAAATTCTCAAGGAAAATTTCCTGATGCTTTAGAACGAGAGGGCAAAACAGACTCTTAAAGAATTTGCTAATAACCTCTTGAAAAAGATATGAAAAAGAAAATTCCTAGGGATATTGTAGCCAGGTTCTGTTCAAAGGCACTGGGATTAAAACCAGAAATCACATACCCAGCAAAACTGAGTATCATGTTTCAGGGGAAAATATGATCAGTTAATGAAATAGAGGATTTTCAAGATTTTTTGATGAAAAACACAAGAGTTGAAGAGAAAATTTTACATTAAGATACAAGAAGCAAGTTAAGCCTGAGTAGGTAAACAAGGAAAAGAAATCATAAGGAACTTTTCAAAGTTTAACTATTTGCATGCCTGCATGAAAAAGGGATGATACTTAAAATGTGAAATTGAAAGGTGGGAGAGGAATATAATGAGAAGAGAAGGAGAGAGAAATAATGGGGTAAATTATCTCATAAAGAAGAGGCAAAGGACAACTATTACAATGGAGGGGAAGAAAAGGAAGGCAAAGGGACTGGGTCAAACTTACTCTCATTGATTTTGGCTTAGGGAGGGAATTGACATGCACACTAAACAGGGTATCTTGCCATTTAGGGGAGTAGGGAGGAAAGGGCTTACATGGAGGATGATGGAATGAAAGACAGGTTGGGGGTGGGTAGTTAGTAGCACACACTTTAGAAAAGGGACAGGGTCAAAGTAGAGAATAGAAAACTGGTGGGGCAGTATAGGATGGAGGGAAATATATTCAGCCTTTCACAATATATCCACTATGTCAATGTTTTTATGTAGCTACACATGTACAACCTATATTGGATTATCTGCACAGTAAGTATGAATGATGAGGGAGGAAGGGAAAGAATCTGTAATTCAAATTTTAAAATCCAATGTTTAAAGAAAAAAAAGATAAAAGATGATTTTAAGCAGGTAAAAATAACATACTTGATAGAAAAGTAGAGTGTATGACTATAAATTACACAAAATGATGATTAAAAAAAACTTATTAAGGGCTACAAAGGGACTGTGATGGAAAAAGAAGAAGGAACGACATGAAAAAGCGTAAATTATGATTCACAAAGAGGTATAAAAACAATATGGAAGAGGGAAAGAAGAGAGGGAGATAAGTATTATGTGAGCCTTTCCCTCATTGGTTCCTAGACTATAAGGTAAGGGAATTAGATATAGTAATATATAGCAAAACTATTTTAGTGGGGGACCTGAATCTCCCCCTCTCTGAACTTGATAAATCCAAACCTCAATAAAAAAAGAAAGAAGTTAAGGAGGTGAATAGAATTTTAGAGAAGATGGGTATTATAGATCTCTGGAGAAAACTTAAGGGGATAAAAAGGAGTATGCCTTCTCTCAGTGGTACATGGCACATATATAAAAATTCACCTTATACAAGGACAAAAAACCCTCACAATTCAGTACAAATATAAAGAAATAACAAATGCATCATTCTCAGATCATAATGCATTAAAAATCATATGCAATAAAGGGTCATGGAAAGATAGACTAAAACCAACTGGAAACTAAAATATTTAATCCTAAAGAATTAATGGGTAAAACAAGAAATCATGGAAACAGTCAGTAATTTCATTCAAGAGAATGACAAAATGAGACAACACACCAGAATTTATGGGATGCAACAAAGGCAGTCCTTAGAGAAAGTTTGATATCCCTGAATGCATACATGAATAAATTAAAGAAAAGGGAGGTCAATGGATTGGGCATGCAATTGAAAAAAGCTATAAAAATAACAAATTGAAAATTCCCAATGAAATACTGAATTAGAAATACTGAAAACCAAAGGAGAAATTAAGAAAATTGTAATTAAGAAAACTATTGAATCAAGAAATAAATATAAAAGCTGATTTTAGGGACAAAAACAGTAAAATTGATAGACAATGTGGTGATAAATAAGAAAGAAAACCAAATTATGAGTATCAAAAACGAAAAGGGTGAGACTACCATCAATGAAGAGTAAATTAAAACAAAAATGAGGAATAATTTTGCCCAATTTTATGCACATATATTTGACAATCTTAATGAAATGGATGAATATTTACAACAATAAAAGTTGCACAGATTAACTGAAGAGGAAGGAATTTACTTAAATAACACCATCTCTCAAAAAGAAATTTAAAAAAAGTCATCAGTGAACTCCCTAGGAAAAAATATCCACAGCCAGATGGACTTACTAGTGACTTCCATCAAACATTTTTTAATAGAAATGCGTTAGTAACTTCGGTATTACATCATTCATTTCTGCCAGATTTTGAGTTACAATTATCCCGCCCCCCCTGTTTTTCCCCTACCCACTCTCCCAGAATAGCAGTCACACAAGATATTGCTTCCTCCAATCTACTCTCTCCCATATATTCGCCCATACCCCTTGGACTTTTCCATTAGAGGAAGGTGAATCTCTGTGTTCCAATGCCTGCACATCTTATCTCCCAACCACAAGCAAAAGAGTATTAATAATAGTATTTATATGTATTTGAAACATTTAATTTTAAGACCTCAGATTTCAGAGCCGTTCCCTTCCTCCCTTGTCACCCATTCCCTCTGGGAAGATAAGTAATTCAGTATATGTTGTAGATGTCTAGCTATGCAAAACATTACCATAGTATATATATATTGTACAAGGCTGCTTATAATTCCCTCCCACTCATACCACACCCCACCTGGTCCATTCCCTACTTGATCCTGTCCCTCTTCTATAGGGGTACTTCCAACTTCCCCTACCCCCAAGGATGCCCTCCCATCCTTCATCCCTCTTCCCATCCCTCTTCCCCCTATTCTGCTGCAGGTTGAGAAATCCCATTTAGTATGTATGTCATTCTCTCCCTGAACCAAATTCAAAGAGAATGTGGTTTTTCCTTTTTGCATTCCTATTCTTCCACTCTCTTGCAGCCACTACCACTTGCTTCTTCCATATGAGATAGTTTACCCTACCCTGTCTCTCCCCATCTCCTCTTGCCACTTTCCTCTCTCACCTCATAATTTCACCCCTTAAGTATCCTCCCTTTCCAAAAAATTCAACCTATACCCTCTATCCATATATAACTGTAAACATATATACACACATTCACATATGTATTCATATGACCATACAACCTTCTTCCATTATTTTCATACTGAGAAAGATTTCATCAGTCACAGTTATTGTTTTTACATATAAGAATGTAAATAGTTTAACTTTGATAAGTTCCTTTTAATTTATTTTCCCTGATTACCTTCTCAGGCATCTCTTGCTTCTTGGGTCTAGATGTCAATTTTGCAATTCAACTCTGTTTTTTTCCTCAAGAATGCTTGAAAGTCTTCCATTCCACTGAATGACCATATTTTCCCGTGAAACAAAATACTCAGTTTTGCTGGGTAGGTGCTCCTTGGGTTCAGTCCCAGCTCATATTCCATGCCCTTCAATCCCTCAGTGTAGAAGCTGCCAGGTCCAGTGCTAATCTGATTGTGTTTCCACAATATTGAAATTGTTTCTTCCTGGCTGCTTGGAGTATTTTCTCCTTGATCCGGGGATTCTGGAAACTGGCTTTAATATTCCTTGGAGTTTTCTTTTTGGGATCTTTTTCAGGAGGTGATTGGTGGATCTTTTCAATATCTATTTTGCCCTCTGGATCTAAAACATAAGGGCAATTTTCCTTGAGAATTTCTTGAAGGGTGATTTCTAGGTTCTTTCTTTGATAGTGGCTTTCAGGTAGTCCAATAATTTTGAAATTTTCTCTCCTGGACCTATTTTCCAGGTCAGTTGTTTTTCCTGTGAGATATTTCATATTGACTTCTAATATTTCATTTGTTTGGATATGCTTAACATGATCTTGATTTCTCATAAAGTCATTAGCTTCCAATTGCTCCAGTCTAACTCTGAGGGAACGAATCTCCTCAATGAACTTTTGAGATTCTTTTTCCATCTGGCAAATCCTACTTTTTAAGGCATTCTTCTCCTAATTGCCCTTTTGGGCCTCCTTTGCCATGTAAGTTAGTTTATTTTTAAGGTGTTGTTTTCCTCAGTCAGGCTGTTGACCCTTATTTCATACTTTTCCTGCATCCTTCTAATTTCTCTTCCGAATTTTTCCTCCACTTCTCTTATTTGATTTTTAAAGTCCTTCTTAAGGTCCTCTATTTCCATTAACCCACTCATATTTTACTTTGGTGCTTTTGGAGCAGGATTTCTGACCTCATAGTCCTCTGACTGTTCCAAGCATCGATCCCTTTTTGCCCCCAATATAGGAGTCTAATGTTTCATCTTTCTGTTTCTTTTGTTTCCTTTGCCTTGGCATGTTGCCACTTAATTACTTGACTTTTGTGCTTGTTGCCACACTATGGCTCTGAAGCCAGACAGGGGATCTTTCATCCTGGACATGTGGGGGACAACTTCTGTTTCTGGCTAGCTGGAAACCCACCCACGACCTCCATTCCAGATCACAATCCAGATCCAGGGAGGTTAAAGCAAGAGTGATTACGCCCCAAGCCTGATCACTGGATCTCCCTACAGTTCACAGTCCAGGAGCTGAGGCTGCCTCTGAAAATTACAAAATGGCATGTCTCCTCAGCAGCTTCTAGCCCCCAGGGGAGGAAGCCAACGTGTTCCCCAAATACTGGTCCCGAAGTCTATAGGGCACTAACCTCTCACTTTGTCCTAGGCATGTCTATGTTGATAATTTTGTAGTTGCCTCAGCTGCTGGTGTTCTGGGATCCCTCCAGCCAGCTGTTGGCCTGGCCGCCATGGGGCTAAAACCAAAACTCAGGCAGACCTGTGCTCGGCTCCCTGCACACTGCAAGTTGTGCTGCTGGCTCCCAGATCTATACTCTGATCCTTCCTGCAGGGACGCTGGGCTGTCCTCAGAGGGAGGTTAGCTTCGCTGTGTCGTTCTGTGGGTGCTGGGGCTCCAGAAGTTGTTCAGAGTCCCCTTTTACATAGTTTGGAGGTGATCTGGGGAGACAGCAGCTTGGACACGCTATTTCTACTCTGCCATCTTGGCTCTGCCCTCCATCAAACATTACAAGAAAAATTGATTCCAGTGCTCTGAAAACCATTTGGGAAAATTAGTGAAGAAGGAGACCTATTAAATTCTTTCTATGATGCAAATATGGTACTGATACCTAAATCAGGAAGAGACAAACCAGAGAAAGAAAATTATAGACCAATTTCCCTCATGAATATAGAGGCAAATACATGAAATAAAATATTATCAAAAAGACTACAGCAAATTATAACATGAATAATTCACCTTGCTAAGGTAGTATTTATTCCAGGAATGCAGGAATGCAATAATGGTTTGATATTATGAAAACCATCCGTATATCAACAATAAAACTAACAAAAACCACATGATTATCTCAGTAGATGCAGAAAAGTCTTTTGGCCAAATAAAATACCCATTCCTATTAAAAACTCGAGAAAGTATAGGAATAAATGAAACCCTCCTTAAAATAATAGGCAGCATCTATTTAAAGTCATCAGCAAGTATTACTTGTAATGGTAATAAGCTAGAAGCATTTCCAAAATGATCAGGGGTGAAACAAGGATGTCCACTATCACCCCTCTTATACAATCTGGTACTAGAAATGTTAGCAGTAGCAATTAGAGAAGAAAAAGAAATCAAAGGCATCAAAATAAGCAAAAAATAGACAACCCTATCACTCTTTGATATACCAGAATCAAGTAAAAAACTACTTGAGACAATGAATCAATTTAGCAAAGTTGCAGGATATAAAATAAACCCACATAAATCCTCGGCATTCCTGTATATCTCTAATGAATTTCAATAGCAAGAGATGGAAAGAGAAATGCCATTTAAAGTTACTGTTGACATTCTAAAATATTTGGGTATCTACCTGTCACAACAAACCCAGGACCTATATGAAAAGAACTACAAAACACTTTTCACACAAATAAAGTCAGATCTAACTAATTAGAAAGACATCAATTGTTCATGGCTGGGTTGAACTAATGTAATAAAAATGACATTTTTTCCTAAATTAAATTATATATTTAGTGCCCTACCAATGATTTTACAAAAAAATACTTTATGGAGCTAGAAAAAATAGTAACAAAATCCATTTGGAAGAACAAAAGGTCCAGCATATCAAGGGAATTAATGGAAAACGATGGTAGAGAAGGTGGACTAAGTATATCAGATTTTAATCTGTACTATAAAGCAGCAGTCCTCACAACTACTTGGCCCTGGCTGAGGAATAGAATAGTGGATCAATGGAATAGATTGGGTATATAAGACTCAGCCATAAATGACTATAGTTACTTATTGTTTTATAAACCTAAAGACCCCAGCTTTTGATGTAATAACTATTTGATAGAACCTGATGGGAAAAATGGAATATAGTATGGCAGAAACTAAGCAGAGACCTAGTACACACACACACACACACACACACACACACACACAGATATATATATATATATATATATATATATATATATATATATATATATATATATATATATATATATACACACAGATATATCTGACACCATATACCAAAATCAAGTTTAAATGGTGGGGATGATCTAGACATAAAGGCTGATACTATAAACATTCTGGGAAAGCAAGGAATAGTTTACCTGTAGGATTTGTGGAGAGGGGAAGACTTTATGACCAATCAAGAATTAGAGAGCATTACAAAATCCAAAATGGATGATTTTCATTACATTAAATTGAAAAGCTTCTGTATAAACAAAACCAATGTAACCAGAATTAGGAGGTAAATAGAAAACTGCTAAAGAATTTTACATCTTCTGTCTCTGATAAAGGACTCATTTTTAAAATATACAGAGAATTGAGTTAAATCTATAAGAATCCATGTCATTCCCCAATTATTAAATGGTCAAAGTATATGAACTGGCAGTTTTTAGAAGAAGAAATTAAAGATATTTATAAGCATATGAAAAAAAATGCTCTAAATCACTATTGATTAGAGAATTGCAAATCAAAACAGCCTTTATGTAACACATCTCACCAGTCAGACTGGCTAAGATGACAAAACAGGAGAATGACAAATGCTGGAGGTGATGTGGAAAAATTGCTATTGGAGTTGTGAACTGATCCAACCATTCTAGAGAGCAATGTGGAATTATGTCCAAAGGGCTATGAAAAATTTTCATACCCTTTGACCCAGCAATACCCCTTCTAGGATTGTATCCCAAAGAGATCATAGAAGTCAGAAGAAAACCCTTATGTACAAAAATATTTATAGCAGGTATTTTTGTGGTGGCAAAGAATTGGAAATTAAGGGGGTGCCCATTAATTTGGGGATGGCTGAACAAGTTGTGGTACATGCATGTAATGGAATAATATTGTGCTATAAGAAACAAGGGGCAGATGGGCTTCATATTTACCTGGAGAGACTTTTATGACCTGATGCTGAGTGAGAAGAATAGAGGCAGGAGAAATCTGTACGCAATCACAGACACAATGTGTGTGTGACGACCAACTTTGATAGACTGGACTCTTCTTGGCAATTCATGGTTATAAGCCAACCCCAAATGTCTCATGATGGATAGAGATGTCTACGTCCAGAGAAAGAACTGAGTTTGAATCCAGCTGAAGCAAACTACCTGCTCTTTTTCTTGTTCTTGTTTGGTTTTGTTTCCTCTTTCCCATTGTTTGTTCCATCTGATACAAACCTTCTGTTTGACATTACTCTTTGGGGGTAGAAAATGATTTCTTTGCTTCAGTATCCTGCTCTGAATATGAACCCAGTCTTCTCTATTCCCATTGTAAATCTATCTCACTGAATTTTTCTCCTTTACCTATCTATATTTTTACATGTAGAAGCTAAGTTTTTTATAATCATCTCTAGTACTGGGGTATAAGGGATGGTTTCTCAGTCTTCCGTTCCACCTTCACTTCTCCCTACTGGCTCAGAACTAGAACCAAGACCTACATTATCTTGTACATTTCCAGTCAGTGGTGTCCTCACCTCAGTTCTTTTGCACTAATCTGTGTTATCCTGGTTTCTTCTCATCCCCACAAAATATCTAGGTTTGCTGTTCTTTGTTAGCAGAGGTTCCCTCAGTATTCCCCAGGTATAATGTCCAATAGTCATTACTCACCCAGGGTTAAAAGTTTCTTGACTTGGGGTGAAGGCAGAATCCTAACTCAGTTAATTCCAGGGATTTTTATTTATTCGTAAGTGGACCTAGGACCAAGACCGAAGATGTTTACTTTTCACATAAATCAAACCTCAATCTGGGACTTTTCTTCAGATCTCCAATTATCCCAGGTGAACCCCTGTTCTGCCCCTAATCTTATTTATATTTATTGTTCAAAACTTACCCTGAGTTGTTTTGTTTTTTTTTTCATCTTTTCTTGGAGAAATTTTTGAGAGCTTGAAAGTTTATCACCCACTCAGCCATTTTCCAAGAATTTTTTCTTTAACTTTTTAAATTGAATTTTAAAAATAATTTCCATGTAATTGGGAGAAAATGAGATATTAACTAAATAATAAAAAATAAGATGATCAAATAACTTAATCTGAGAGGATCACCTTGCTTGTTGAATTTGAAACCAGCAAAGCAGCAGATATTGAGTGTAATGAGCCCATATAATATATCAGGTACAAGTCTAAGGAATAGGTACAAAAATGAAATCCCCTGCACTTAAGGAGCTTACATTCTTCTTAGGCTGTATAAAATTTTTAGACATAAGCAAATATAAATCAATATTTTACAAAATTTTATTTTGACTCAAACTTTGGGACACAATTATAGAATAGAGAAAAGAAACAAAAAACTTTTGGACGTTAAATCTGAAGTTAAAATTGGGGGGTGCCATGTGCATAGTAGAACATAAGGGATGATTCAAAATATGTAACAATAAATTTTCATTTCAAAATAGTCTATATGAAAAATGATATTCCTTTTGTTGAGAATTGTCCATCATTTCTTTGCTTCCATGTGGGTTTTATTTTCTTATCTGCTGTGCACTTTTTTACTTTGTTCTTAATTTCCATCCTTCATATCCTCCCTAGAAGGCCACAATAAAGTTAGATTTGTTTTGTTATAGGTAAGCTATAGTAAAGTTTAGATGTGTTTCTCCATAGTTATAACATATACATATGTACATACTTAAATAGACATATCCTTTCCAAAATCGATTCTAATCCTGCTCTTCGTTTTCATGTATGTGTACATCTCTTGCCTCTTCTACTTCACTTCTATCCACTACTTTGCCGTGCTGTGGTTTGCCTAACCCCCACCAAGTATCCCTCCCATATCCTACCATTCCCATAAATCTAAACACCCTTCTATACCCCTAATTTACCTATTCCCTCACCCTCCCCAATAAAGATCCCTGCCATGTCCTCTCCCCCATCCTTATGCACCTAAAATTTTATTTCTTCTGAATTTAGAATACTTTTATGCTCTTCTAAATATATATGCATTGTTTCCTCTTAAACCCATACCTGGTGATAGTAGGTTCCCATAACTACCAGCCCTCCTCCCCCATTTAATTCCTCTGTGTCAATTCTTCTTTTTGTACCTCATTTATATAAAATAGTAATTCTTTTAAGCTCTTCCTAAATGGTTTTACTTTTTAAATTCATATCATACTCAGATATACCCAAAATCTTTCTTATGGACTATCCAATTAGTGATAAGAATATTATTCATATATATTACATTTATAACAGTTAAAGAGTCAGTCCTTATGGCTCCCTTATAATCAGTCTTTCTTATGTGCCTTATATTTATTTTGGTTCTTGAATTTCAAAAGTTGTATTAAGTTCAGAATTTTTTAACAAAGTCTTGAAATTCTGAGAGTTTATAATTTTTTTCCCATTCAGGAAATACATAACTTTGTAAGGTATGATATTCTTAGAGCACCAGTTCTTTTGCTCTTTGATATATTTTGCCTTAAGAGCTGCAGACATTTAAGGTTTCTGATGCTAGGTCTGGTGTAATTCTAATTCTGACAGCATCATATTAAAATTGTTTTAATATTTATGCTTTTAATATTTTTTTTTCCTTGAGCAGGGGTATTCAGGAATTTGACTATGATATTTTTATGAGTTTTCCTCTTAGGATCTCTTTTAAATGGTGAAAAATGGAGTTATTTCTGTTTCTACTTTTCCCCCTGGTGGTAATATTCCACAAAATTTTCTTAAATGATTTCTTGTATTATAGTATCAAGATTCTTTAAAATTTTTTAATAATAGCTTTCACTTAGTCAAATTATTTTTACTTTCTCTTCTTCATCTATGTTCTAAGACTGTGGTTTTCTTATAAAATATTTCACTTTCTTATATAGTTTTTCATTATTAAAATTTAGCTTAATCATTTCTTGATCTCTTATAATTTAATAGCCTTCATTTTGCCCAATTCTAATTTTGAAGGTGTTATCTTCTTCCTTAAGATGCTAGATCTTCTTTTCTAATGGTTGAGTTTCCTTTCAAACCTTTCTTGTTTTTTTTTCCAATTATTCTTATTTTTAGTCATTTTCTTCCATTTGATTTTTAAAGATCTTCGATAGATTCTTTTTGGGCAGGTGCACATCTTATATTACTCTTTGGGGTTTTTGTGGGGGGAAATTTTGAGAGCTTGGAATTTTTTGACCTACTTCACCATCTTCCCAGAATACTCTTCACCAAATTAAATTTAAAAAAATAAAAATGAATGTTTTTTTTTTTTTTTGGAGGGAAAGACAGATTAGATAATGAATCCATGAAGCAGACTGAAAAGAGCCAGTGGATCAGTAAGAAGAGAGATATAAAAGTGCAGTGTGACATAACGTCTGGAAGAAGAAAGTATGCAAAAAGAATGGATCATTAAGAGTATCAAATACTACATAGAGGCTAATATAGATGATAACTGAAAATAGACCATTAGGCTTATGACAAAAGCAGTTGATGGCCTTCAAAGCAATGATTCCATTAATGTCATAGGAAAATAATTCAGAATGTAAAAAAGAACAAAAAGGAAGTTAAGAAGTGACCAGGAAGTAAGGAAATGAAGGCGAGAAATGTAGCTAGAGAAATTTGTCTGTTTAAGGCAAAAATATTAAAGCTTACACCTTGAAGGGATAGAATGGCTATGCAAATTTTTGTTTTATTTTTTTTAAGGGTTTAAGGGATATGAGTGTTTTGGAAGATAATGGGCATATGTCAGCATATAGGGGATATTGAAAGCCTAGAAAAGGGAAACAATGATAAAATCCTATCTGAAAAGATTAGGAGGTAAGAAGACAGAGAGTTAGAATAAACATGTTCCTGTTCACAAAGAGATCATCTCATCTTTTGAGACTAGAGAAAAAGAAAATTATAGAATGGTGAGTTATGCTAAGGTAATTAGAAATATAGATATGGGAAGTAAGGGAAATCAGTATGAAGATACTTTTTGTCTCTTCAGCGACATACTTTTTTCTGTCAAGGTTTTGAGAATTACAGGAATATAAGGTGAATTCCTTTGCTGGGATTGAATGGTGGTGATGATATAGATTCTTTGATTATTTGGGAGCTGTATAGGTTAAAGAATATGTTAGTAGCATTCAAAATACTTTAAATCTTAACTCTGACATGCACTATCTGAATGACCATTGGCAAGTCACTTAAGCTCCATGTGTTTCCATTTCTTCATCTATAGAATAAGAATTTTGACCTAAATTGCTATAGAAGTACATTCCCACTGCATATCTATGTTTTAATAACTTTGAAAGAACTGCTGTGAGGTATGTGTATAACACCAATGCCATATTCACAGCACCCACAACAGCTATGAGTATGCTGGTGTTGTTGCGAATAACAAAATATAACAAATCCTCCACATGGAGAACAGGATCAAAACATTTATTCAAATACCAGAAAGCCAAAGACCAAAATCAGAAAAGTTAAATTCATTAAAGTAAACACAAAGCTGTTACACAAAACCAATGAAGCAAACACCAACATTTCCAAGGTTCCCAAACCTTCCCTCTATCAGAGCTTCAAAACAAAATAAAATCCCTTGAGGAAGAGTGCCCCCTCTCATTCATGTTAACTGCTCAGCCTCCACACTGCTTTCTGTCAGAGGTTCTGATGCTCAGCCTGAGCTCAACATTGTATCCTAGTCATGAACTCCTTCCTGTTGCGTCTGCAAGTTCCTCCCACTCTGGGATTCAAAAATTTTGTTTCTTTACAAAGCCTGTATATAATCAAGGGCAAGGTTCACCTTGAAACAAGGTGCTAAGAACTTATTTGCTTGACATTACAAGGAGCAGGGAAGACCTTCAAATTCCCATTACCATTACAATGTTCACCAGGTTTTGGGTATAGCAGTGACAGTCTAGATGAGATTATGTAGCATTGCAAAATGAACTGTCAGAATGTTTATGTACCCTCCTCCATCTGCATTTATCAGCTTATTTCAGAAAAAAAAAAACTGAATAGTGAAAAAAATCCAAGGTTGCACTTTGAAACAAAACAAATGATGACAAGACCAAAAAATCAAAACTAGATAATTTTTTTTCTTAATTTTTTAATATTTTTAATTTATTTTTAGTTTTCAAAATTCATTTCCACAAGACATGGAGTTAAAAATTTTCTCCCTGTCACTCCCCTACCCCCAACCAATGATAGAAAGCATACAGAAAACCTCTTAATGCAATGAAAAATCTCTTATATTCTCCCGCATTTCCCCTCTAAATTTCTAGCAAGGCAAGATGGATTTCTATACCACAGTGCCTGTATATCCCAGTTGCACGTAAAAAACATTATTTATTAAACACTTGTTTTGTTTTCAAAACTTTGATTTCCAGATTCTTTCTTTTCTTCCCTCCCTACCCATCCACACCAGGAAAATAAACAATTCAATGTAGGTTGTACATGTGTATTTACACAAAATGTTACCATAGTAGTTGTATGGTGAAAAACTAACTATATTTCCTTCTATTCTCTCCTGCCCCCCACTCATTTAATTTTCTACTTTGACCCTGTCCCTTTTCAAAAATGCGTTTTTCTACCTACCCTCTCCCCTAATCTACCCTGCCTTCTATCACCCCCCCCCCAATTTATCCTCTTCCTCCCTAGTTTCCTGTAGGGTAAGATGCACAAAATAGTGTTAATGTTATTCTGTCCTTAAGTCAAATCCAATAAGAAGACTTGTTCCCCTTTCATCTTTTTGCTCTTCCACTCCATTGTAACAGTTTTCTCTTCCTCTTTTATATGAGATGATTTGCTCTATTATATCTCTCCTTTTCTCCTTCTCCCAATCTATTCCTCTCCCACCTCTTAATTTTATTTTTAATTATTGTCCCATTCTATTCCACTAATCCTGTGCCCTCTGTTTATATATATATGGACACACATGTATACACATTCACATATATATTTATACCTAATACACTCTCCCATATATGCATGTATATGTGTGTATGTGTGTGTATACACATATATTCCCTTCAACTGTCCTCATACTGAGAAAAGTCTCATGAGTTACAATTATCATTGTTCCATGTAGGGATGTAAATATTTCAAATTTAATAAGTTCCTTCTGATTTCTTTTTCCTTTTTTCCTTATCATGCTTCTCTTGTTTTTTGTGTTTGAAAGCCAAATTTTCTGTTCAGATCTGTTTTTTTCCATCAAGAATACTTGAAAGTCCTCTATTTCATTGAATGGTAATATTTTTTTTTCCTGAAGCATTATACTCAGTTTTGATGTATAGGTGACTTTTGGTTTTAATCCTATCTCTTCTGCCCTCTAGAATATTATATTCCAAGCCCTTCAGTACCTTAGTTTAGAAGCTGCTAGATTTTGGGTCATCCTGATTGTGTTTCCACAATACTCCAATTGTTTCTTCCTGACAGCTTTTAATATTTTCTCGTTGACGTGGGAACTCTGAAATTTGGATGTGGTATTCCTAGAAGTTTTCTTTTTGGGATTTTTTAAAAGAGGATATTGGGGGATTCTTTCAATTTTTATTTTGCCCTCTGGTTCTCGAATATCAGGGCAATTTTACTATACAATTCCTTGAAGGATGATTTCTAGGCTCTGTTTTTGATAGTGACTTTCAGGCAGTCCAATAACTTTTAAATTGTCTCTCCTGGAACAATTTTCCAAGTTAGTGATTTTTCCAATGAGATATTTCACTTTGCTTTCTATTTTTTCATTTGTTTGGATCTGTTTTTATAGTAACTTGATTTATCATAAAGTCATTAGCTTCCATTTGCTCCAGTCTAATTTTGAAGGGATTATTCTCTTCATTGTGTTTTTGAAATTCCTTTTCCATCTGGGTAATTTTACTTTTTTTTTTTAAGCAATTGGGGTTAAGTAACTTGTCAAAACGGCTAGTCATTATTATGGTGGGTCTCTCTAGGCCAGATCTGATCTCGTCATCCAAACTAGGCCGGCCCTACCACCCTAGCCGCCCCTTTAGGCAATTGGGGTTAAGAACTTGCCCAAGTACACGGCTAGGTTTTTGTTTGTGCGGATTAAGGTCGGAGGCTGGTCCGAACTCAGGTCCTTCTGATTCCAGGGCCGGCGCCTATTCACTGCGCCACCTAGCCGCCCCGTAATTTTACTTTTTAAAACATTATTCTCCTCGTTGACTTCTTGGTCCTCTTTTGCTATTTGAATTAGTCTATTTCTTAAGGTGTTAATATCTTCAGCATTTTGGGGTCTCCTTTAGCAGGCTGTTGACTCACTTTTCATGATTTTCTTGCATCATTCTCATTTCCCTTCCCAAGTTTTCCTCCACTTATTTTGATTTTCAAAATCATTTTTGAGCTCCTCCATGGCCTGTAAACAATTCATATTTTCTTGGAAGTTTTTAATGTAGTAATTTTGACTTTTTTGACTTCTGGTTCTATGCTTTAATCCATTTTGCTGCCAAAAAAAGCATTCTATGTTGTGATTGTGCTCCCTTTACTTCCTAACCTTGCCAGTCAATTACTTGACTTTTGAACTCTTTGCCACTGTAGAACTCTGCTTCCATAGGGATTAGAGCTGTGTCCCAAATAGCTGGGGTTTTTGCAAATGTTGCCAGAGCAATGAGGAGGGCACACTCACTACAGACAACTGTTATGGGAATGGGAATCTGAAGATCTTTCCTGCCCCTAGGCCCTTTGATAGGCTTAAGTGACTCTGAGAACCTTCTTTGATTTTAAAATATACTCTTCCCCCTAATATGCTGAATGTGATCCCATGGAGCCTATGGAGGGAGGCTTGTTTTGCCCAAATGCCAACACTTTGCTGCTTTGTGATTGGGCAATGGGTCAAGAGGGTTTTTACATTCTCTGGCCTAGGAGAAGGCTATAATATACCCTTTTGTGAGATTTTGCTTTGGTGCTTACTTTGAGAGGAGTTGTGTGATTTGACCAGATGAGACTCTGGGTTGCCATTTAGCCCTGGGGATTTGAAAACCCAGATATTGGTGCTTTCCTCTCTGGTAACTGTCTAGGTATGGATGTAATAGTCATACAGTTGGAAGCCTGTCTGCTGGTATGTTCCTCTGCTTATATTTTTTTGTCTGCTAGTAACCTCTGTATTATTTGAATTTCAGGGTGCTGAACTCTTCCCCGGGAACTAGGTAAATGACTTATGTTTGATTAAAGCAATATTGTTGACCCATTTTGAGTTGCTTTCCTTTCGAAATGCAGGTCTAAGAACCTGTGTTAGCAGGCACCCTGCATACGTTAGGGTGCATCCTGTTACAATACCCCAAGCTCTGGCACACTGGCCACACACCCCGAGACCACCACCGAAGACTGTGATCCATATCCAAACTGGTAAAGGCAAGACCAATTACCCTCTGAATGTTTGCTTGGCCCCCTTACAATCTGCATTCCAGGGGCTCCAGAGGCACCCATTCAGCAATAGCTGCAGCTCCAACATCTCTGTCAAGTCTTGTTCTAAGGGCAGGGGCTGGATTACTCTCTTCATTCACCTTGTTCCAACAGAGTACCCCCTTGACCTTTTACTTTCTCTTTAGTGTTAATGGGTTGAGAACTCTAGAAACCACCCAAGCTGCTGGTGTTTCACTATCCCAAAGTCTGCTCCAGCCAGTCTGTTCCACTGGTTATGGGCCAACCTGTGTCCACATGATTTATAGGAGACTGTGTGTGGCTCCCAGTTTGGTGTGATAAACCCTTCCTGTTGGCCTTCCAGGCTGCCTTCAGTGAGAAATTTGTTTCGCTCTGTCACTTTGTGGGTTCTATAGTTCTAAAATTTGTTTAGATTGTTAGTGAGCTCAGAAAATTTCCTCCTTTATGCTGCTGTTTTTGCTGTGCCCCCAGGACTAGAGAATTTTACAATTTTGAAGTAGTTAACTAAAGAGACAGTAATTTGAAGAGAGAATGATGAGACCACAATAGCAGGGATAGTGGTAGAGAATGAGGAGAATGGACTGAAGGTGATTGTGTTCATAACTGACAGTGGGATTAGGAGGAATAAAACATGGGACAATCTAGAAGAAAAGGCTATTATGGTGTAATAGAATATTTCTGAGTTTTAGACTCACTTGAAGGAGTTGTAGAAGTTTTAGAACACATGAAACAACACATAGTAGCCCTCACTATGTGTGGCAAAAGAGTAAGGAAGGTGCATAGGGTGATAAAAAGGGAAGCAAGCCTGCTTGAGGGAATGTCAACATGTAAAATTAAGTTTCAAAATATTCAAACAAGGTTTGGGGTTTAGTAGAAGACATTGATCGAGATATTGACTATATTTTTAAGAAGGAATAATTTATTGATTGAATTATCTAATGTCTCTCTCCTCTTGTACATTTTATTTCTTCTTTTTATGAACTATGAATGGCAGCACTGTACATTGTTTTTTTTTCTTTAACACTACATTATTTTTTTAATTTTTTCATTAATTAAGTTCAAACCTTTGCAAATAAATTTCAAGGTTTTACATCATCTTACCACTAGGTTTTCTGAGTTATATCGTATCATGTGGCCCCCTTCCATGTGCCTGATATTCTAGATAATTTTTCCCAAGCATTTCACTATTTTCTAGGTTACCTATTTACAATTTCCCTCTTTACTCAAGTTATTCCTTTTCCTATAATTATCTGCTTCCTTCTCCTTTATATTCTACTCCTTCCTTCCTTCCGCCCTTCCTTCATTCCTTCCTTCCTCCCTCCCTTCATTCCTTTCTTCTTCCATCCCTTCCTCCTTTTCTTTCTTTCTTTCTTTCTTCCTTCCTTCCTTCCTTCCTTCCTTCCTTCCTTCCTTCTTTCCTTCCTTCCTTCCTTCCTTCCTTCCTTCCTTCCTTCCTTCCATTCATCCTTCCTTCCTTCCTTCCTTCTTTCCTTCTTTCCTTCCTTCCTTCCTTCCTTCCTCCATTCATCCTTCCTTCCTTCCTTCCTTCCTTCCTTCCTTCCTTCCTTCCTTCCTTCCTTCCTTCCTTCCTTCTTTCCGTCTTTTCTACCTCTCTTCAGAGATTAAGCCCCTCTATCTTACCCTAACTAAAATATAAAGGCGACTCACAGACCTACTAGTGAACACCACAGGAAACTTTTATCATCCCTGTTTCTGAACTGGAGAGCTTTCTTTCTCTTTTTTATTGTTTTTATTTCTTTTCTTTGCCAATTTATTTATTTTTAGTTTTTAACATTTATTTTCACAAGATTTTTAGTTACAATTTTTCTCCACATCTTCCCCCTATCCCCATTCCAAAATAATGAGCCTACTGAATTCCCTGTCCTCCTATATGTTCTCTCTTATATCCTCCCCCAGCCCCCACCACAACTTTCTAGTGGGTCACGATGGGTTTTTATACTACATGGTCATGTATCTTACTTCCCAGTTTCATGATAAAACAAACAAAAAACAAACAAATATTTATTTAAACATTTGTTTTTGAAACTTTGAGTTCCAAAGTATTTACCCACCCCTACTGGGAAGACAAGCAATTCAACATAGGTTGTTTATGTGTAGTTACGCAAAACATTTCCATAGTAGTTATATTGCAAAAGTCTAACAATATAACCCGCCATCCTATCTTGCCCCCCCACTTGTCTTATTTTCTCTTTTGACTCTGCCTTTTTCAAAAGTGTGTGCTTTTAACTACCATTTGCCCCAATCTGCCCTCCCTTCTGTCATATTCCCTCTTATCCCCTTCCCCCCTGCTTTCCTGTAGGGTAAGATACCCAAACAAATGTGTATGTTATTCCCTCCTGTAATGGCAAGGACGGAAGTAGTTCATATGTTGTTTCAGCTATTGAATTAATCCATTGTTTCAGTCTATTAAGAAACAGAACATGTGAACTCCACAACTTGTGAACTCCTGGGGAGGAGCTAATGACTATATAGGGAGATCCTCAGGGCTAGAGACAGCAGGAGCTGAAAAATGGACTCTTGTGGTGGCAGAGTCAAGAAGGAGGAAACATGTGGTATTCTGTCACTGTTTGTCCTCTCTGTCTTTGTGATGATTATTTGTGATACTTTATACAGAAGCCCAGGGACCTTAGTAGAATCCCTGAAAGTGGATTCTCTGGTTGTATATGTAGATAAGTCCTGGAGAAGTGATCTGGTGGTCCTGGAACCTTACAGATGATTTGTGCTGACCTCATGGAACTTGTTTGTGGGTCCATGTTGATTTCTATGTTGATGATTTGGCTGAGTTCTAAGACCTTGTTGGCACGTCTGAGTTGATTTCACAAGCAGATAGTGAATTGATGATGGTGCCTGAAGTCTGTATGGATATTATTTTGACTCTGTTAAGCTTTGTCTTCCCAGAAACAGGAACTGTGGGGGACTTGAGGTAGACTAGATACTGTAGGCTTTGATATGGAATGGGATCTAAATAAGGAACTGGACAAGAAGGTAGAGGAGGAACTAGGAGCTGCTTGCATTTGAATCCAGGTGACAGTTGTAGCTGGGATCATGGAAGAGGAACCAAGGAAACTGAGAGCCACCCTTGAGTAAAGCTGAAAGAAGACTTTACTTGGATATTGTGTGCTGACTGAGAAGATTGTGATTTACTTGTATCAAGGGTTGGATGACCTGTGTATTTTCCACTACCTCTTAAGAGGGTATTGAGTAGTGACTAATGACTGAATAGTGACTGATGATTGAATAATGACTAATTTGTAACTTAGTGTGACCTATGAGTGGAGAACTTTGAATACTGTATTTTGTGACCCTTAAGGAGACAAACCTTGTTCAAGATGATATCCTGATTGAGTTACTAAATGATAGTACTTTGTTGAAAACTATTGTGACCACTTTGGTGAAAACTACATGGCCACTTTAGTGATAACTTATAGTGAATGTGGTATTTTGATTTTCTACGGTAAGTTGGAACATTGTGAACGCTTGTTTTGCTCTGATTTTTAATTGAATAATTGGAGAGTTCACTATACTGTGTAATCAGAACCTTAAAAGTTGTTCACAGTAGCATTCTTCTGGAAAGCTTCTGCTCATCCATGGTATTAGATCTCCTTAAGCCAAATTCAATGAGGACAATATCGACCCATTCCCTTTCAGGTTCCTTCTCTTCCCCTCCACTGTAATAATGTTCTCTTACTTCTTTTATATAAGATAATTTACTCTAATATATTTCCCCATTTCTCCTTCTTCCAATATATTCCTCTCTCACCTATTAATTTTATTTTTTAGATAGCATCCCTTCAAATTCAACCGAACCTGTGACCTCTGTCTATTGCATACATGTACACACATATGCACAAACTCTCACACACACACATATATACATATTTACATATATATAGACATACATACATATATACACACACACTCTCACACACACAGACACACAGACACACACGCATATATATATATATATATATATATATATATATATATGAATGTATGTATGTATGCATTCCCTTCAACTATGCTCTATGCTCGTATTGATAAAAGTCTCCTGAAATACAATTATCATTTTCCATATTGGAATGTAAATAGTTCTACTTTAATAAGTTCCCTACGATTTATTTTTTCCTCTTTCCTTCTTATTATTCTCTTGCTTCTAGTATTTGAAAGTCAGATTTTCTGTTAAGCTCAGGTTTTTTCATCAAGAATGCTTGAAAATCTTTTATTTCATTGAATGCTCATATTTTACTCTGTAGCATTATACTAAGTTTTGCTGGGTAGGAGATTTTTTATTTTTATTTTATTGCTACATTCTTTGACCTCCAGAATGTAATATCCCAAGTCCTTTGATCCCTTATTGTAGAAGTGGCCAGGTCTTGTGTGTTTTTTTTTAAGCAATTGGGGTTAAGTAACTTGCTCAAGGTTACACGGCTAGTCATGATTTATGTGTGAGTGCTCATTTTCTGAGGCCAGATTTGATCTCGGGTCATCCCAACTCTGAGCTTGGCACTCTTACTCACTGAGTCACCTATCTGCCCCAGGTCTTCTGTTATTCTGATTGTCTTTCCACAATATTCAAATTGTTTCTTCCTGACTGCAGTAGTTTCTTTTTGACCTGAGAACTCTGGAATTTGGCTGTAATATTTCTATTTTTCTTTTTGGGATTTTTTTCAAGAGGGGGTTGGTGAATTCTTTCAATTTTTATTTTGCCCCCTATTTCTATAATATCAGTGCAACTTTTCTTTGATAATTTCTTGCAATATGGGGTCTAGGCACTTTTTGTTTTATCATGGCTTTAACATAGTACACTAATTTTTAAATTGTCTTTCTTTGATCTATTTTACAGGTCACTGCTTTTTCCAGTGAGATATTTCTCATTGCCTTCTATTTTTCATTTGTTTGTATCTCTTTTATAACATCATGATTTCTCATAAAACCATTAGTTTCCAGTGCTTCCAATATAATTTTGAATCCAATATCCTCTTGAGTGAATTTTTGAAATTTCTTTTCCATCTGGCAAATTTGGATTTTTAAGACATTCTTTTCCTCATTAGCTTTTTGGGCCACTTTGGCCATTTGACATGATCTACTTTTTAAGGTACTGATTTTTCAGTATTTTTTGAGTCTCCTTTAGTAGGCTGTTAACTTGCTTTTCATGATTTTCTTGCATCATTCTCATATTTCCTCATAGTTTTTCCTCCATTTCTCTTACTTTTCTCTATCAAATGCATTATTAGCATATAGTTTACATCACTCATTTCTGCAAAATTTTGAATTACAAATTTTCTTCCTATTTTCCCCCTACCCACCACCACAAAATAGCAATCCCATTGGATATCCCCTTCTCTTCTCTGCTCTCACCCATATCTTGTCCCATAATCCCTTCCACATGCCAGTAGGGCATGGTGGATCTTTATGTCCCAGTGCCTGTATTTCTCATTTCTCTATTAAAAATAGAATGCATATATATATATATATATATATATATATATATATATATATATATATATCAAACATTTGATTTTAAAACTTTGAATTCCAGATTCATTCCCTTCCTACATTGTCACCCACCCTTCCTAGGAAGATAAGCAATTCAATATATGTTGTACATATGTAGCTATGCTAAACTTTTCCAGAGTGGATATATTGTTAAAAACTGACTATATTTCCCTCCCTTCTATCCTAGCTCCCACTTGTTCTTTACTCTCCTTCTATCCAATCCTTTTTCAAAAGTGATTGCTTCCAACTTCCCTACCCCCCCTAGCCTGTCCTCCCTTCAATCATCTCATTTCTCCTGATCTACTGTCATTATATTCCTCTCTCAATTCTTAATTTCACCTTTTAAGTATAATCCCTTCCCATTAAATTGGTCCTCTGCCCGCTATCTATGTGTACCTGTGCACATATGTACACCCATTCATATATGTATGCATATGCCCATATACCCTCCCATATAGACATATGTACACACACACACACACACACAATGTGTGTGTGTGTGTGTGTGTGTGTGTGTGTGTAGTGTGGCCGCGAGTGCATACACACATAAATTCCTATTCCCTTCTACTATCCTCATACTGACAAAACTTTCATAAGTTAAAATTACAGTTTTTGCATATAGGGATGTAAATAGTTCAACTTTGGTACTTTCTATATTATTTCTTTCCCTGTTTACCTTCTCATGCTTCTCTTTCTTCTTGTATGTGAATGTCAAATTTTCTGTTCAAATCTGTTTTTTCATCAAGAATGGTTGGAAGTGTGGGTGGAGTCAAGATGGTAGAGTAGAAATAGGACTTCTCTGTGGCTCCAGTTTCCACTCTCACCAATCCATGTAACAGGGGTCTCTGAACAAACTTTGGACCTACAAAACCCACAAAATGACACAGAGAACTAAGTTCCCAATGAGGAAAGCCTGGCATCCCAGCAGGGAGTGGCCAGCACAGGGCTCTGGGAGCTGACCCCAGTCATAAATGAGCTATAGTTCTTAGCCCCAGGGAAGCCTGACCAAGAAACAGCTGGAGGGACTCCAGAACAGCAACAGCTGTGGTTTTTCCAGAATTACCAACATATAGATTATAAGAACAAAGTGAGAGGTCAGTGCAGTATGTACTTTGGGACCAGTACTTGGGCATGCCTAGCTTTTGCCCCCAGGGAAAGAAGCCACTGAGACACTTCAGCACAAACCCTCCAATGTGGCAGCTTAAGCTCCTGGAATGCAGATAGTGGGAGGACCTGGCAACCAGTAGCTGGAGGGTAATTGCCTTTCTTTAACCCACTTGGATCTGTATTGCAGTCTGGGGTGGAGGTTCTGGAGTATGTAACAAGCTTGCAAGAGAAAGTGAAGACGTCATAGAGGGCAACCAAAGAATACCTCCAGCAGCTAAGAAAACTCCAATGTTTGGGACGGAAGCTCCCCTGGCTGTTGGCAGAATCCTACTGTGGCAACAGGCCCAAAAGTCAGGTAATTGAGTGGCAAAATGCCTAGGCAAAGGAAAGAAAGAAAACAGAAAAATTCAACATTAGACTCTTATTTTGGGGGTAAAGAGGATCAAAGCATGGAACAGGAAAAGGACTGGGAGGTCAGCACTCCTGCACCAAAAGTCCCAAATGAAAACACAAACTGGTTACAGGCCATAGAGGACCTTAAGAAGCAGATAAGGGAAGTGGAAGAAAAATTGGGAAGAGAAATGAAAAAGATCCGAGAAAAGTATGAATTGATAGTCAACAGCTTGACTGAGGAAAATAACATCTTAAATATAGAGTAACTCAAGTGGCAAAAGAGGCTCAAAAAGGCAATGAGGAGAAGAATGCCTTAAAAAGGTGACTTTGCCAGATGGAAAAAGAAATTCAAAAGCTCACTGAGGAGATTCATTCCTTCAGAATTAGACTGGAACAAATGGAAGCTAGTGACTTTATGAGAAATCAACATGCTATTAAAAAGATCCAAGAAATTGAAAGAATAGAAGGTGATGTGACATATCTCATGGGAAAAACCACTAAACTGGAAAATAGATCCAGGAGAGATAATTTAAAAATTATTGGACTCCTGAAAGCCATGATCAAAGAAAGAACCTAGAAATAATCCTACAAGTAATTCTCAAGGAAAATTGCCCTGATGTTTTAGAACCAGAGGGCAAAATAGAGGTTGAACGAATCCACCCATTACCTCCTGAAAAAGATCCCAAAAAGAAAACGCCTAGGAATATTATAGCCAGATTCCAGTATTGCTAGATCAAATGGAAAATATTACAAGCAGCCAGGAAGAAATAATTTCAATATTGTGGAAACACAATGAGGATAGTGCAGGATTATGGAGCTTATACACTGAGGGGTCAAAGGGCTTGGAATATGATATTTTGGAGGGCAAATGATCTGGGATTAAAACCAGGATTCACCTACCCAGCACAATTGAGTATCAAGTTACAGTGGAAAATATGGTCATCAGTACAATAGAGGTATTTCAAGCAATCTTGAAGAAAAAAACAGAGTTGAATAAAAAAATTGATATTCAGATACAAATAGCAAGAGATGGTTGAGAAGTTAAAAAGGGAAGAGAAATCTTAAGGGACTCATCAAAGGTAAAATATTTACATCCACACATGGAAAAATAATGATAATTGTAACTGATTAAAATTTACTAACTATGAAAATAGTTGAAGTGTATATGGACATATTAATACATATTTGAATGTGTGTATATATGTTTACAGGTATACATAGATGGAGGACACAGGACCATTTTAATAGGAAGGGATACTTACAAGGTAAATTTATGAGGTAAGACGGGAATATAATGAGAGGAGATGGGGAGAGAGATAATGGGGTAAACTATCTCATATAAATAAGGTAAGGGGAAATGGTTACAAGGGAAGGGAAGAACAGGAAGGCAAAAAGGCAAAACCTTATTCTCACTGAATTTGGCTCAGGGAAAGAATTACATACATACTAAATAGGATATCTCAACCTACAGCAGAATAGGGGGATGGGGGATGAGAGGAGGGATGATGGAATCGAGGGCAGGATGAGGGGGGAGAGAATTTGGAAAGACCCACTTTTGAAAAGGGACTGGAGCAAAGGCTTTGGAGGGAGGGAAATATAGCCAGTCTTTTACAATGTATCTACTATGATAATGTTTTGCATAGCTATACATGTACACCATATACTGAATTGCTTATCTTCCCAATAAGTGTGGGTGGCAAGAAAAGAAGGGAATGAATCTGGAATTAAAAGTTTTGAAATCAAATGTTTAAAAATATGCAAATATTACAATTAATACAAGTTTACATATAATTAGGAAATAAGATATAAAGGCATTGGGGCACAGAGATTCACCTTGCCCTACTCATAAGGTAGAAGGGGCTAAGGGAGAAGAAATGTTTGAGAGCAGATTGGATGTGGGGATATCCTGTGGGACTTGGGACTGATATTTTGGAATGGTGGGTTGGGGAAAAATGGGGAAAAACTGTAAATCAAAATCTGGCAGAAATGAATGAATAAATGATAAGTTAATCAGGCATTTGGGGAAAAAAAAGAATTCTTGAAAATCCTCTATTCTACTGAATGACCATATTTTCCCCAGAAACACGATACTCAGTTTTTTCTGGGGAAATGATCACTGGTTTTAATCCGAGCTCCATTGACATCTTGAATATCATATACCAAGCCCTTCCATCTGTCATGGTCGAAGCTGCCAAATCCTGTGTTATCCTGATGGTGTTTCCACAATATTCAAATTGTTTTTTTTTTTTTCCTCACTGCTTGTGTTATTTTCTCCTTGACCTGGGAATTCTGGATCCTGCTTATAATATTCCTAGGAGTTTTCTTTTTAGGAACCTTTTCAGGAAGTGATCAGTGGCTTCTTTCAACCTCTATTTTGCCCTCTGTTTCTAAAACATCAGGGCAGTTTTCCTTGAGAATTTCTTTTTTTTTAAACAAAGGCTTTATTAACTTCGGTTTTACATCATTCATTTCCGACAGATTTTGGGGTATAATCATTTTCCCCCCGTTTTTCCCCTACCTACCCTCCCAGAGTAGCAATCCCACAAGATATCACTTCCTCCAATCTGCTCTCTCCCATACCTTCTCCCATACCCCATTCGACTTTTCCATTAGAGGAAGGTGAATCCATTAGTATTTATATATATTTGAAGCATTTAATGTTGAGACCTCAAATTTCAGATCCATTTCCTTCCTCCCTTGTCACCCATTCCCTCTGGGGAGATAAGTAATTCAGTGTATGTTGTACATGTCTAGCTATGCAAAACATTATCATAGTAGATATATAGTACAATGCTGCTTATAATTCCCTCCCATACATCCCACCCCCCACCTGGTCCATTCCCTACATGATCCTGTCCCTCTTCTATAGTGGGTACTTCCAACCTCCCCTCCCCCCAAGGATGCCCTCCCATCCATCATCCCTCCTCTCATCCCCCTTCCCCCTATTATGCTGCAGGTTAAGATATCCCATTTAGTATGTATGTCATTCTCTCCCTGAACCAAATTCAATGAGAATGTGGTTTTGTCTTTTTTGCCTTCCTATTCTCCCCCTCCCTTGAAACCACTTCCCCTTGCTTCTTCTACATGAAATATTTTGCCCTACCCTGTCTCTCCCCATGTCCTCTTGCCACTTTCCTCTCTCACCTCATAATTTCATCCCTTGCATATTCTCCCTTCCCAACAATTCAACCTATGCCCTCTATCCATATATAACTGTAACTATATACACACACATTCACATATGTACTCATGTGACCACACACCCTTCTTCCATTATTTTCATAGTAAGGAAGATATCATCAGTCACAGTTATTGCCTTTCCATATAGGAATGTAAATAGTTCAACTTTGATAAGTTCCTATTGATTTCTTTTCCATGAATACCTTCTCAGGCATTACTTGCTTCTTGTGTCTGGATGTCAAATTTTATTTTCAATTCCGTTTTTTTCCTCAAGAATGCTTGAAAGTCCTCTATTCCACTGAATGACCATATTTCCCCCTAAACAAAACACTCAGTTTTGCTGCATAGGTTACCCTTGGGTTCATTCCCAGCTCTTTTGCCCTCTGCAATATCATATTCCATGCCCTTCGATCCCTCAGTGTAGAAGCTGCCAGTTCCTGGGTTATGCTGATTGTGTTTCCACAATATTGAAATTGTTTCTTCCTGGCTACCTGGAGTATTTTCTCCTTGATCTGGGGATTCTGTAACCTGGCTATAATATTCCTGGGAGTTTTCTTTTTGGGATCTTTTTCAGGAGGTGATTGGTGGATTCTTTCAACCTCTATTTTGCCCTCTGGATCTAAAATATCAGGGCAATTTTCCTTGAGAATTTCTTGAAGGGTGATTTCTATGTTCTTTCTTTGATCATGGCTTTTGGGTAGTCCAATAATTTTAAAATTATCTCTCCTGTATCTATTTTCCAAGTCAGTGGTTTTTCCCATGAGATATTTCACATTGCCTTCTATTCTTTCATTTGTTTGGATCTATTTAACAGCATCTTGATTTCTCATAAAGTCATTAGCTTCCATTTGCTCTAGTCTAACTCTGAAGGAATGATTCTCCTCAGTGAACTTTTGAGATTCTTTTTCCATCAGGCAAATTCGACTTTTTAAGGCATTCTTCTCCTCATTGCCCTTTTGGGCCTCCTTTGCCATTTGAGTTAGTCTATTTTTAAGGTGTTATTTTCTTCAATCAGGCTGTTGACCCTCATTTCATACTTTTCCTGCATCCTTCTCATTTCTCTTTCCAATTTTTCTTCTACTTCTCTTATTTTATTTTTAAAGTTCTTCTTAAGGTCCTCCATGGCCTACAAGCCACTCATGTTTTCCCCTGGGGCTTTTGGAGCAGGACTTCTGACCTCACAGTCCTTTTCCCCCTCTATACCCCCAACATAGGAGTCTAGGGTTGCATTTTTCTGTTTCCTTTGCCTTGGCATGTTGCCACTTAATTACTTGACTTTTGGGCTTGTTGCCATTTGGCCTGGTGCCAGATAGGAACTTTTGCCCCAAATGTGTGAGGGGTCCAGCTTCTGTTTCTGGCAAGCTGTCAACCCACCCATGGCCTCCACCCCAGATCACAATCCAGATCCAGGGAGGTTAAAGCAAGAGCGATTACCCCCCAAGACTGATCACTGGATCTCCCTACAGTTCACAGGCCAGGACCTGGAGCTGCCTCTGAAATGTACAAAATGGCGTGTCTCCTCAGTGGCTTCCTGCCCCCAGGGGAGGAAGGCGACACATTCCCCAAATACTGGTCCCAAAATTCATAGGCCACTAACCTCTTACTTTGTCCTAGGCATGTTTATGTTGATAATTCTGGAGTCGCCACAGCTGCTGGTGTTCTGGGGTCTCTCCAGCCAGCTGCTGGGCCTGCCGCCCTGGGGCTAAAACCTCACCTCACGGGGACCTGTGCTCCACTCAGCTAGGCTTGGCTCCCCATGCTATGCATGCTGCTCACTGCTGGCTCCCAGAGTACTGCTCTGGTCCTTCCTGCAGGGCTGCTGGGCTGTCCTCAGTGGGAGGTTAGCTTCTCTGTGTCATTCTGTGAGTGCTGGGGCTCCAGAAGTTGTTCAGAGTCCCCTTTTACATAATTTGGGGGAAATCTGGGGGCAGAGTGGTCTTGGAGGAGCTGTTTCTACTCCGCCATTTTGGCTCTGCCCCCCTCCTTGAGAATTTCTTGAAGGATGATTTCTAGGTTCTTTTTTTGATCATGGCTTTCAGGTATTCCAATATATTTTTTTTCCCAAATGCTTCATTAACTTCTGGTTTACATCATTCATTTCCGACAGATTTTGAGTTACAATTATTTCTGCGTTTTTCCCCTATACACCACCCCAGAATAGCAGTCCCACAGGATATCCCTCAACTAATCGTCTTTTTCCCATATCTTCTTCCATACCTCCTTCGACTTTTCCATTAAGCAGGTTAAATCTCTTTGCCCCAATGCCTGCACATCTTATCTCCCAGTTACATGCAAAATAGTATTAATAATAGTATATATATATATATATATATATATATATATATGATACATTTAATTTTAAAGCATCAATTCCTATATCCATTCCCTTTGTCCCTTGTCACCCACTCCCACTGGGAAGATGATCACTTCAGTATATGTTATACATGTATAGCTATGCAAAACAATACTATAGAAAATACATTGTAAAAGACTGGCTATATTTCCCTCCCACTCTTCCCATCCCCCCTCCTGGGCCATTCCCTACTTTGATCCTGTCCCCTCTTCAAAAGTGGGTGCCTCCAACCTGCCCTCCCACCAGCATTCCCTCCCCTCCATCCTCCCCCCTCTCATTCCTCACCCCCTTACTCTTCTGAAGGGTGAGATATCCCATTTAGTATTTATGTCTTTCTCTCCCTTAGCCAAATTCAATGAGAATATGGTTTTGCCTCTTTGTATTCCTGTTGTTCCCCTCCCATGGAACTATTTCCCCTTGCCTATTCTATGTGAGATAGTTTACCCCGGTCCTTGGCTCTCCCCATTTCCTCTTGCCACATTCCTCATACAGCTCTTAATTTCACGACTTAAGTGTAATCCCTTCCCACCAAATTTCACCTGTGCTCTCTGTCCATGTATACCTGTAGACATATATACACACATTCACATATGTATTCATATGCCCACATATGCTTCTTCAATTTAGTCCAATAATTGTTAAATTTTCTCTCCATCTATTTTCCAGTCCAGTGTTTTTGTTAAATATTTCACATTGCCTTCTCTTTTTTCATTTCTTTGGATCAGTTTAATAGTTTCTTAATTTCTTTTTTTATATTTTATTTTTTATTAAATTCTGGTTTACATCATTCATTTCCACCAGATTTTGAGTTACAATTTTTCCCCATTTTCCCCTGCCGACCACACCAGAATAGCAGTCCCACTAAATGTCTCCTCATCCAATCTGTTCTCTCCCATATCTTCTCCCATACTCCGTTTGACTTTGCCAATAGAGCAAGGTGAATCTCTGAGCCCCAATGCCTGCACATCTAATCTCCTAATTACATGCAAAATAATATTAATAATAGTAATTATATACATATGAAACATTTAATTATAAGACATCAAATTTCAGATCCATTAGTTCCTCCCTTGTCACCCACTCCCTTTGGGAAGATAAGCAATTCAGTATGTGCTGTACATGTATAGCTATGCAAAACATTACCATAGTAGGTATATTGTAAAAGACTGCTTCTATTTCCCTCGCACCCATCCCACTACCCCCCTGGTCCATTCCCTACTTTGATCCTGTCCCTCTTCAAAAGTGGGTACGTCCAACCTCCCATCCCCCTAGAATGCCCTCCCCTCCATCATCCCCCCTCTAATCCCCCTTCCCCTTACTCTCCTGCAGGGTGAGATATCCTATTTAGTATGTATGTGATTCTCTCCCTGAGCCAAATTCAATGAGAATAAGGTTTTGCCTTTTTGCCTTCCTATTCTTCCCCTCCCCTGCAACTACTTCCCCTTGCCTCTTCTACATGGGATAGGTTACCCTACCCTGTCTCTCCCCATCTCCTCTTGTCACTTTCCTCTCTCACCTCTTAAATTCACCTCTTAAGTATCATCCCTTCCCACCAAATTCAGCCTGTGCCCTCTATCCATGTATAACTGTAAACATATATACACACATTCATATGTGCATTCATATGTCCATATACCCTTCTTCAATTATTTTCATACTGAGAAAAGTTTTATCAGTCACAGTTATTGTTATTTCCATGTAGGAATGTAAATAGGTCAACTTTCATAACTTCCTTTTGATTTCTTTTCCTAGATTACCTTCTCAGGCATCTCTTCCTTCTTGTGTCTGAATGTCATATTTTCTATTCAATTCTGTTTTTTCCTCACGAATGCTTGAAAGTCGGGGGCGGCTAGGTGCCGCAGTGAATAGAGTGTTGGTCTTGGAGTCAGAAGGACCTGAGTTCGGACCGGGCCTCAGACACTTAATGCACACACAAACAGAAAACTAGCAGTGTGACCTTGGGCAAGTTACTTAACACCAATTGCCCTCCAAAAAGGCAAAAAAAAAAGAATGTTTGAAAGAACTCTATTCCACCAAATGACCATATTTTCCCCTGAAATAAGATACTCAGTTTTGCTGGGTAGGTGACCCTTGGCTTCAGTCCCTCTGGAATATCATATTCCATGCCCTTCTATCCCTCAGTGTAGAAGCTGCCAGGTCCTGTGCTATTCTGATTGTGTTTCCACAATATTGAAATTGTTTCTTCCTGGCTGCTTGTAGTATTTTCTGCTTGATCTGGGGATTTTGGAACCTGGCTATAATATTCCTGGGAGTTTACTTTTGGGGATCTTTTTCAGGAGGTGATCGGTGGATTCTTTCAACCTCTATTTTGCCCTCTGGGTCTAAAACATCAGGGCAATTTTCCTTGAGAATTTCTTGAAGGGTGATTTCTAGGTTCTTTCTTTGATCACAGCTTTCAGGTAGTCCAATGATTTTTAAATTATCTCTCCGGGATCTATTTTCCAGGTCAGTGGTTTTTCCCATGAGATATTTCACATTGCCTTCTATTCTTTCATTTTTTTGGATCTGTTTAATAGCATCTTGATTTCTCATAAAGTCATTAGCTTCCATTTGTTCCAGTCTAACTCTGAAGGAATGAATCTCCTCAGAGAGCTTTTGAGATTCTTTATTCCTCTGGCACATTTGGCTTTTTAAGGCATTCTTCTCCTCATTGCCCTTTTGGGCCTCCTTTGCCATTTGATTTAGTCTATTTTTAAGGTGTTGTTTTCCTCAATCAGGCTGTTGACCCTCATTTCATACTTTTCCTGCATCCTTCTCATTTATGTACGCAACTTTTCCTCCACTTATCTTATTTGATTTTTAAAATCCTTCTTAAAGTCCTCTATGGCCTGTAACCCACTCATATTTTCATTTGGGCTTTTGGAGCAGGATTTCTCACCTCACAGTCCTCTTCCTGTTCCATGCCTCCATCCTCTTTGCCCCCAAAGTAGGAGTCTGATGTTGCAGTTTTCTGTTTATTTTGTTTCCTTTGCCTAGGCATGTTGCCACTTAATTACTTGACTTTTGGGCTTGTTGCCACAGTAGGACTCTGCCACCAGACAGCTGAGCTTCCATCCCAATCGTTGGGGTCTTCACAACTTCTGCTTTTGGCAAGTTGGATGCCCACCCCAGACCTCCCCCCAGATCACAATCCAGATCCAACAGGTTAAAGCAAGAGTGATTAACCTCCAAGACTGATTGCTGGATCTCCCTACATTTTGCAAGCCAGTAGCTGATGCTGCCACTGAAGCTGCAAAATAGCGAGTGTCTCCTCAGTGGTTTCTAGCCCCAAGGGGAGGAAGCCTATGCATTCCACAAATCCTGGTCCCAAAGTCCATAGGGCACTAACATCTTACTTTGTCCTAGGCATGTTTGTGTTGATATTTCTGGAATAGCCACAGCTGCTGGTGTTCTGGTGTCCCTTCAGCTGGCTGCTGGCCCAGCCGCCCTGGGGCTAAAACCGCAGATCATGTGGACCTGGGCTCAGCTCTCCTCATTCTGGGCTGTTGGCTCCCAGATCACTGAGCTGGACTTCCTTGCAGGGCTGCTGGGCTATCCTTAGCTGAAGGGTAGCTTCTCTTTGTCGTTCTGCGGGTGCTGGGGCTCCAGAAGTTGTTCAGAGTCTCCTTTTACATAGTTTTGAAGTGCTGTTTGGCAGAGAACCTTGAAAGAGCTATTTCTACTCTGCCATCTTGGCTCCACCCAAAAAACAAATGTTTAAAAAATGGCATTGCATTAAACCAGGAAATAAGATATACAGACAACGGTGTATGGAAATCCATCTTGCCCTAGAGGGAAGGGGGCATATAAAAGAAGGCAGCCTAAGGGAAGGGGCAATCAGTATTCTGGCCACTTTGATGTGGTACACAGGGGAGAGATGAGGATAAAATTTGGAACTCAAATTCTTGTAGAAATGAATGTTGAAAACTAAAAATGAATAAATAAATTCTGGGGAAAACATTAAAAAATAAAAA